>BCLH01000527.1:14205-99288 GCA_001602315.1 Zoysia pacifica | reverse complement strand
CGCCGGGCCGCCCCGGCCATGCGGACGCGGAATGCGAGAGGAACGTGCGCGCGGCGATCTAGTGGTGGCGGCGAGCGCGAGCGGAGGAGCGCGCGCGGCGCGCGCGCGTTGCCGCGAAAGGTTGCGAGAGGGGAGGAGGTGGACAGAGACACAGCTAGGCCCCCGCGGCACCGGTGTCGTGGCGGCCTAAGAATAGGCGCGCGGGCTTAGACACCGAGGCGGGCGGGTTTGGGAGTCGTCGTTGAGACTGCAACGTTTTCTTGTTGCCCTCGCGGTGCTCGTCGCTGCCAGCGCGGTTGTCAAATTTGAGCTTGAACTGCTGAAATAATATTCGTAGATTCTGCTTCGGGCTTGTTCTTAGGCTGATCGATGGAACAGCTGGTTGAAACAACTGGACTTTTGTCCTCCTTTCATATTCCCTTGTGTCTTACGGTTTTTTTTTTTTTGTAAAATTTATACGTTTTCAAACGGGCCTTACTACCTTTTAGCAGGTTTTCTATCCTCATTGAACGTTTATTGACCCAAATTTGCTGAGACTGTTCGCTGGGGGAGAATGGTTGTAGACAATGTACCGTAAGTAATAACTAGTACCACTCAAGTTGACATTCGTTATGCCGACCATCTACAGGTGAAACTAACCGGTTCACCAGATCACTAAAACATTCACTGCAGTGACGAGCAGGGTGGAGTCCAGTGTGCCGTTCACTTAGCCCTTGCCATTTGCCAGAGCTCAATAAACAGGCGTCTGAACACTGAAGACGCTCGCTCCTCGTCCTCGGCCAGACGCACTCCTTTTTTTTAATTATTATTATCATTTTCAACGGACACACAAGCATCAGCTGCCGGCTAAATTGCCAATGCCAACCAGTTTCCCCTGCAGGCAAATAATTAATATTATTCTTCAAAATTAAAAGGAGATGCACGACAGACAGCTTGGTTGCATCGCGTTCGAGTAATCGAGTTACACGTCGCCGGTCGTGCGGCCAAAGTCGCGGCCACGATTTCCGCGACGTCGGCATCTGCCCTGCTGCTGCGAAGATGAAGCTGTTATGTCGTGTTAGAAATTAGCACGGCAAGAACGAGGAAATGGGAGTGGCAAAAGCATAGGCGAGGCTTTCTCCGGCATATCCTGCGAGTGATTTTTTTGTTTCCCTCGACAGTATCAAAAACAGCTAGCTACGCGCACTTCTGAGACATGATAATGCTCTCTTTAAAACGCATGATTGTTTTCAATCCCTGCAATTTTTTATATGAAATTTCCGTGAGATTTTTATGAATTTCCTGCGTTTCAAACAGCATATAAATGAATGTGCAGGATAATCCATTGCTGCCATACAACTGCTGTCTGCTGATAGAATTTGATAGAACGTACAAACATCAGGACTGATCTATCAATTTCCATCCTGCTATTGATTCTGTACTCTTCGAGTTTACAACTTACAACCAGCTTCTTTACAATTAACTCAGCACTGGCAACGGCAGGATTATCATGAACATCCTCCACTCCCAATTTTTGGTGTGGAAATTTCCCAGAAAACTGTCGCAGGTTTTTACAACGTCGTCATGGCACAAACATGCTTTCCGCAACTCCCCTCTAGGTACAATTGCTAATCGGAACAAGAAACCTACCATGGTAGCTGTGCCATCTGCGAAAAAAATAATCGTGGCTGACTGATCTTGAGAACATGGATGGCAATGCAGAAGACTACTACTCCAGTAACGAAGGGTCAATCGTCATAAAAGGAAAAACCTTATATCTTGTACAAATCCTCATCAGGAGGATCATCGGTACCTCCATTTCTAGACAGAGATGCTTGCACGTCCAGGCCAGGTCCGTCAGAGTCCGGTGATGGAGGAATGTACAGTTTGGACTCCAAAGCCGTCTCGCTCTTGCTCCGGACATTCCCTGGACGTGTTCTCCTGCTCGTGGGGACTGGCTTTCCGTTCACAGGGGGAACAGTTTCAGGTTTCTTTGCCGGCTCCAGCTTGGCCTTCTGCTCAACATGGAGCTTGGCCTTCTCCTGCTCAACACTTTCTGCAGGTTCCTTGGGAACCTCATAGAGCGTTACAGCACCTGTGATACAGTTCTGGAGGAGAACATCTTGGCATTCAGGCATGTTCTGCACTGCCTCAAAGGTCTCGACAGCTTGGCTCATGGTTGGTCGGCCTTTGGGGTTCTGGCTCAAGCAGCGGTACGCAAGGCTTGCCACCTCAATGGCTGCCTTGGTGGAGTACTGTCCTTCCATTCTTGGATCAATAATCCTGAACAGCTTCCGATTATGAACCAGAAGGGGGCGTGCCCACTCAACAAGGTTATGCTCACGAGTCGGGCGGCTCTTGTCGACAGCCCTCCTTCCAATGACCATCTCTAGAAGAACAACGCCAAAGCCATAAACGTCACTTCGAGCAGTCAGATGGCCTGCAGCATGTATTTAGGTGATTAACATATTTGAATCAACCACAATTTAGGTGTTTATTCATTCTTGAGGACATGTTCATTAATTTCCTCGTAACATAGTGGGCCTGTATTCTAATATATGGAAGTTATTTGTTTACCAGTCATGACATATTCTGGAGCTGCATAGCCATAGGTTCCCATAACTCGAGTTGATACATGTGTTTGATCTCCACTTGGTCCTGTTCTTGCAAGGCCAAAATCTGACAGTTTAGCATTGTAATCCTGCAACGGGGAAGAGTGGAACTGACAGTTCAGTAGTGAATTTTTTTACATCACATTGATTGATCAGATGAGACTTAATATATATATATAAACAGCCCTGAAACAAGTGGTTGAAACAAGGAAATATAGCAACATATTAAAATATAATAGATGAAACACGAACCGCATCTAACAAGATGTTTGATGTCTTGAAATCCCGATAAATTATAGATCTCTCGGCTCCATGAAGGTATTCAAGCCCTCTGGCAGCACCCAATGCAATCTTCATGCGTGTTGACCAAGGCATATTAAGACAAACACCTGTTACCTTGCAAGATATAAAATCAATGAGAACCCCTCTTTTGAATGGAAAAAAATACATAAGCTTGGCCTTCAAGACCCCCAAAATACATGAAGCTTGATAGTTATACTGTCATGCCACTACTTGAACATCAATTATGATGATCACATCAAGCATTTTTTTTTTTCAATAGATTATGCATGCCACAGAATTATATCTGACAGAGTAACTAGCATATGTGATAATGCTAGCACAGTGACTATTGACGAGCACTTATTGATGCTGCCTACAATTGTTTAAGTTTGACATCCCAACAGCCTAGTTTAGAAATCAGCAGAGCTGACTATCAGAAAGTTATGCTTAAGCAACCAGAGTACATAATACTCATTTACTTAATAGCCAGGCTGCCATGTTTTTGATAAGTTGAACTGAATTGGGTACAGTAGTTACTCATTACATTTGAATGGAATCAACACGGGTCCCTTATGTACTGATTAGTTCACAGAGTGCAGGTTGAGCTACCAGGAACAATGACTATAGTAAGGTGCAAAAGGGCAGTAAGAGCTTACGTCGAAAAAGGTGTTTTTCAAGGCTGCCACAAGCCATGTACTCATAGACAAGCAGTCTATGAGAACCTTCACAGCAATAGCCAATTAGTTCGACCAGATTTGGATGACTTAGTTGCCCAAGATAGTTGACTTCTGCCTGGAAACACACAAAAAAAAGCCATGAATCCTCCATAATTGTCAGTAGTATACTGGTTTGTTTCAAACTAGCTATCTGCAAATAAATACATTATATCTCTAGTTTTATGGGAAAGTTATTTCCAAAAAGGTACAAGGAAGCAAAACAGTACTTCAATAAAAACAAAATAAAAACCATTCTTATCACAAAAGAAAAATTGAATTTCCAATATCCAATCAGCTAAGCCAAGTGACATTATCACAAATCAGCATAATTTTTCTAATGTATATGGCTAATTGGCTATAGTCAGATTTAAAAACAGGTAGAAAGCTAATTCAGCAGAATTCTTCTAATGAATGACAATAGTCAGGTTTAGAAACAGGTAAAACGATGAGACTTACCAACCATTCTTTGTCTCCCTGAAACCCCTCTGGGTTTAGTTCTTTCACAGCAACTTGTCTGGACGGAAATCCTGCTCTAACATTTTCATCAATTACACCTTTGTACACAACTCCAAAACCACCTTCTCCAAGAATTTGATCTGGTCGGAAGTTTTTTGTGGCTGCTCTCAATTCATTGTAAGTGAAAATATTAACATTTCCATATCCCTCTACTTGCAAGTGCTCCACATCTTTTGGAGGAGCAAGAGTACTTGGAACACCTTTTTCAGATTTGCACTTCCCTAATCCATCTGGTCCCATAGATTCAGCTGATACGAATATTAAAAAGAACAACCATCAGGAGAGAATTAAAGTTGTTCATATGTCAAAGCACATCTAAAAAAATGAGCAATCCCAATGAAGCATTATTGATAAGACGAAATTTTTTAGGTTAAGCTTTGTCTTTGCACAACAATAAATTATATAAAAACTTTGCCAAGACGATTCAAGAGCCACATCGAAGTTTGAACTACATTTGAGACTTTGAGTTACTCTTCATCTAGTTTGTCAAGGACTTTGCGACAGATTGCAATTACATAAACTGAATGACAGTCTATCACTTCGCTAATGGTGCAAAAAATAGCAAAATTGTTTCATGTGGACTTGGTTCAATCACAAAAGAGGGTACTTAATATTTAGCAGAGTATGCATGGCATTTCCATCCCTGATTAGGTATCAGCAGCAGGCCTGATCAGCAGACTACAATCGAGCAAGCCATTCTAAACATTCATTCGAGTCAACATCACCATCAACATCCATTATTTTTCCCTTCCACAAAGAAATCCATACCCTTCTTTATTTCTTGTCACCTTCAGAATTCTCAAGGATCGGCTAGTCTAGTAACCAAATTAAGCAGGTAACAGGCAAACCAATACCCTTCAGCTCTGCTATGGCCTGCTCAATAGTACAATACAGCAGAAACACGATAACCCAATAGTAGAAGAGCACAAACCTGGCCTGCTCTGGAGCCGGTGCTCCTCTAGCGAGAAGCATCCGCCCATGGGAGCCCCCAAGATCGCGCCTTTCCCTTCAATCCGGCCCTACTCCCTCCTCCCCATCGCCGGCCGGACAGATCCACACGCCCCCAACAAACACTTCGGCCTCCGGCGCCAACCGGGTAGACCGCACCAACCCGCAGCGCTTCGCCTGGCACAATTACCCGCTCTCCTCCTGTCAGACCGCCGGAACTCGTGGCCTCGCCGGCGCGCCGCTCGACCTCGCTGCCGCAGCTTCTGGTGCGCTCCCGGACGCGCGTTTGACACCTATCCCTCCCTTCCCCTCGCGTCGTTTTACTCCACTGCTCCGCCTTTATTTTCCGCGGCTGGCGCTGGAAACGGCGAGGAGAAAGGCACGGAGAGAAGGCGAAGGATTCGCTGTGCCAGAGGGTTGGTATGATTAAAAGGAAGCAGCTTTCGAATAAATAAACGCCGCGTAACGCGGAGGGAGGAACTGGGAGTCGAAGGCCATCCGTTCTTTTTTCGTTGGTGCTTTGTGGTTGGGGAGCTTTGTGGTGATGAACATGATTAGAGAGGAAATTGCCGCGTTTTTTTATATATGTTTTTTTTGTGCATTTTTAATTAAAATAATATATTTTAAATTTATTATTTAATAAATAGAAGTATAATTGTTTTGATATATTTTTATTAAAAAAAGTTATCGATATGATCTTCAAAGCACTCTTATTATTTATAAAATATTTAATAAAAAGTAATATCAGTACATTTTTAAGAAAGTATTTTTAAAACTAATTATTTTTAATTTTGTAACTTAATAAATTTAAAATTATTTTTAATTTATATTGATAATGTTTGATTAAAATTTTGCGTTCAAAGCTACTATTTTTTTTAGATCGGAGTTGTAAGAGGAAAAAAATTAAATCTTAATTCTTATAGTAATCAAAAAGCATTTTTAAGAGATAAAACAATTTAAGTTATCTAAATATATATTTTTATTATATATAAATGTTTTTAATTGTAGCATATACTTGTAACACATAACAGTAAAATAAATTTATATAAACTCTTATATCTTTTAGAATAGTTTTATTAAATCTATAGCAAAATTAAATTTAATCTAACAAAACAGTTATAGTTAATTTCTTATATCTATACTATTGTTCTTGTGTACTACTTTGTATTCTCTTTATTACTAAATTATTGTTTACTGTTAATTTTTAATATAATCTTTAACTATTCAACTTATCTAAAAAATTAATTCAAATATGTAAAACTTTA
The DNA here is from genome assembly GCA_001602315.1 of Zoysia pacifica. Lineage (NCBI taxonomy): Eukaryota > Viridiplantae > Streptophyta > Magnoliopsida > Poales > Poaceae > Zoysia > Zoysia pacifica. The sequence goes on along the minus strand of BCLH01000527.1, from coordinate 92,970 downwards.
ACTTGTGATTCAAATAACTTTAATAATAAAAAATTATAATATATAAAATTTATAAAAAAAATTAAACATGACTATAGTTAGAATTTATGTTAAACTTGAAAAAGCTAGGGCGATGGCACACCCGTTCATGTCTGCTCCCGCCGACGCTGTTGATCGAAAAAATGATTTTTTTTTCTTTTTAATATTCACTGTTAAATTTCTTTAATATTCACTATTAAATTTTAATTTAATGATTAATATTTTTTAAAGTGATGTGACACAGCAAAGATTGAGGGAACGATTGTAATTTAATATATAAAGATTAGACAGAGACAGTGGTCGGAACCGAGGTTCTCGTTCGGTGGTGTTGGTTGTAGCCCACAATGCTGCTTTGAAAATAATTAAAAATTTATGTTAAAGTCAAAACAAGTTTATGGAGTAGAATCGGTGGTATTCTGATTTCCTGAGAAAACAATTTGATCTTGAGGATTCAAATCATCCTTCATTTTCCATCACAAACAAAGTTTATAATTTTTAAATTACCCTTTTTTCTACCAAAACCTTCTCGATGATCACAGCGGGAAGTGAGTCGAATGGATCAAAGTCAATTACTCCCTCTGTTCTTTAATCATTGTCGTTGTTGATTTTTAATTTCAACTTTAATTATTTATCTTATTAAAAAATAAATTTAAATATATAAAATTATAAATTATAATTAAAATGTTTTAATAATAAACTAAATTTTAATAAAATATATAATATTTATTAAAGATTTTTGAATAAAACAAATAATTAAAGTTAAAATTAAAAATCAATGATGGCAATAATCAAATTTTGGCACAAAAGTTAGTATCTTTCGGAAATGTTTTCGTTTTTCACGTACTACGCTAAATCAATTCCTCTTTGATGTGAGCCAGCCAAAACTTGCAGTTGCAGTGTCAAGAATCTCTATCTCTACTTCTTAAAAGGGCACAGTTTTTTTTTATATATACTTACAATAAAATATTTTTAACAGAGATGAGTTAAACTACTTACACATAAAAAAAATGCATCGAGAGTTATCTCTTTTTATAAATCTGACGGATAAAATCTCTTCACGTATACACTTTACAAATTATTTAACGGATGCGTTCTTTCAAATCTCTCAGATGTTAGGTCCACACAAATCATTGTTAATTAATAAAACACAACTATCTGAACAAATATATGAGATTCAAATAAAGTTGTTAGAAAACAAAATAAATTTATTTTAATATTAATAATAAATTAGTATTTTTTCTTATACAATGCTGTAGCCGTTAAGGACTCGAATTACTCCGCACGTATCGGTCAAAATGCAGTACGAGTCAATAAAATTGGAAGGTACGTCTTACAACTCTCAAACTAAAGGGAAAGTTAAAAGAAAATAAAAAAAAATTTATTTTGCATGCAACGTAGTATGATGTTGCTGCATGCGGTCATGCATGATTTTGCAATGCAGAGTAATATTGGCATTTCTTGTTTCTTATCTGAAGAAGAAAATTTAATTGATTACAAGACCGTATCCATTTCCTGTTGTTCTATTTTCTTCTTCACATTGTAATTTGATCTGCCATGTTTTTAAAGAAAAAAGTGCATCTCGTGATATATGACAAACAAGTGCACATAAAAAAATACATTTAAAATTATTTTTTTACAAATTTAACGAATAAAATTTCTCTGCAGTCACCTGTTACAAATTTAACGAATGAACTCTTTCAAATCTCTCAGATCTTTATCAGTTAACAAAATATAACTTACTGAAAAAAATATGAGATAAAAAATTATTAAAAAATAAAACAAATTCATTTCGGGTCATCCGACAGATCGTTTCCCACTTTTACCATCCATCCGATATTTTATGATGAAAAATAAGAAAATTTATTTTAATATTAATATATTATTTTTTAGGTTCGGTTAAAAAATTACTAAAATTTTATTTTTTATAATTTTTTATATAAAATTAAACTAATTTCTATAAAATTTTTATATAAAATTTACATGAAATTTTTACGTTCCAAACGGCGCCTTAGATTTGCAAGTTGGAGCTACGAGAGAACCGGCCAGGACGTTCATGGATGCCGAGCAACTAGGGCTAGCATTGCCTGAACACGGGGCAGATTGTCTCCTAGTCGTTGGACCTAATTCAGCGCACGATATAACCTACAGTACCATTATTATGATTCAACCCCAATTAGAGGCAACAATGAAGTCCACTGCGGCACCATATCGACCGATTCGACCCTTGCTAACAACAGGCCCCCTCCCAAGTCGGAAAACAAGGGGGGCACGCAGGGGCGGTGCAGCCCGGCATGTTCCTGATCCCAGGTGCTCTCCGGACTAATCAACCGGCGACCCACCGATCACGCCGTGATTATTTTTGTTCGAAAGACTCTGCCTTGATGATCAACTTGAGGTTTTCTTTAATCGGCGGAGCGATTAGCAGGAGCAACCAACCAACGTGATTGGTGTGGGCTGAAAGTCTGAATCAAATCCAAGACGCCACATGGCGAGCGAGCCACCTCGAGCACTCGCCATGGCCGTGCGTCGCCGCGTCAAGAACTCCGGTGGCCGAGCTCTCTCCGGCTGGAAAGAGGATGTCTGAGAGCTTGGAGCACTGTCTCCAGCCACCGTCACAACTCACGGCAATATAATGGAATCGTCGCTCTCGGATCGCTAGAACTCGGCTACGTAGCGCGGAGGAGATTAGGCGCCGAATCTTGCTTGCTTGTTTCTCTGTTCTGCTTTGACTCTGGCCGACGAGGCCAGACGAGAAGATGTCGGGGAGACGGAGAAAACTGTGCGCGCGCCTGTGGCCGCAGCGAGAGAAGTCGCCACCGTGCGATCGGACCGACAGACCACTCATCTGCACGCACCGACGACCGCACCTGTGCGAGACGCGGTTTCCCTTGTCCCCGTCCTCCCCGCGTCCCCTTCCGGCCTTCCGGCAGGAGGATACGAGTACGCGACGACAACAGACATCTCGCTCAGTCCGGGCCAGCCAAGCAGAGCAGTGCGGCGGGCAGGCAGAGACGCGGTTTCTTGATTGGGATCGCGCACCGAATTCCTGGCTCCGTCCTCCTTGCTTGCTAGTACTACTCCTATCGTTGGTGCACAGCGATGCGAAGTGCTGTACCGCATGCGTACGTGCGGGCGAACTGAACGGTGTTCGTTCGCCATGAAAGGAGGAGGAGGAGGCGTCGTGGGCGTGCCAGCCTGTCAGCGCTCGGCTTTCGTCAACGTCCCGACGCTTTGTTTGATCTCCGTCCGGTCTCCGCGGCGGCGGCATCGCGTGGTGCGGATGGAGACGGATGCATGCCGGTTGACCTGGTCCTTGGTAAGAGTAGTAGGACTCACAGTACACATGGCGCGGTGTGGACGGTGGACGTCGAGGACTGCCGCGTGCCGGGGCACAGCGCCGGGAGTCAGCAACATCCGCTGGGGTTCGGGATCCGGGCGCCCCGGAAAGAAAGCATCGTGGTCCGTGTCGCGTCGGCGACCTGGTCTCGTCTTTTTAGGTGCGGCCTATCGGTGTCGGTTGCCGTGGTTCTTGGACTTCTGGCGCCGATTCGCCGGCGGCGTCTCGACAAGCGACATCTTCGGGATTCTCCAGTTGGGCTGACGTCCAGAGGCTTCAAGGCCCAATCCAGCTGCGTACACTATGGACCAAAGTCAAAGCGGTGCACGAACTAGGAAGCGTACACCTGTATTACACCACGGCGCGAGCTATGATTTGTCTTTAGGAGCAATACCAAAGTGTTTTTTTTCACACACGTGGCTCGTTTTCTGGAAGAAAAAAAAAAAACACACGCGGCTCATGACGTGCGTCTCAATATCACACGTCGGCACGCTGCGAAAGGTATTACATGCTGCGAAGCACGGAGTCGATCACTTCAGTCCATCGATCGTACTAACTCGGTGAAGTCATCTCAGAACAGCTCGGTTGCATCCATGGCTTCCTCCGTGCTCCGGTGGCCGCTCGGCATCCGCGCCGCGACCACAACTTCCCCGTCAAGGGTTCGTGCCGCCGCGCGCGTCGATTTCGCGCTCCATGCACGCTCGAGAATTATTCTTCTTCGACGATTGACCCGTGTTTACTTCCTTGACGCGTGCGCTTGTTGCGTTCAGGTGTTCCGCGCCGCGTTTGCTACCGTGACAACGGCGACGCGGCGCCCGTGACGGGTTCAGAGGAGGACGCCGCCGAGAGAGCGAAGGTCGAGAAGGCGGCGGACGTCGGCCGGGACGTGAAGGACGCCGCAGGGGAGGTGAAGGACGCGGGGTGCGACGTCACGGACAGGGATAAGGTGGCCGGCCAGGACGTCAAGGAGGCCGTCAAGGAAAAGCGCTAGGCTCCTGTCCTGGGACGACGGCCTCAGCAATCTGCGTGTACTGACAGTCTGAAGAATCCTCCGATAATTGTGGACTCTTCCATATGTAATCCTGCGTTCTATATATACTAATAAGCACGATCGAAGCTGTTGTACGCATCGAAATTTATTTTTATTCAGAAAATCTGGCTTACGGGCCATGGATTTTACGGCAGAGATGGCGAACAATCGCTAACACCTGGTACTGCTACTGGATGCAGCAGCAGTACTGGTACATCGGCGGCAAGCACCGGCCGCCGTTAGGGTAATTCCCCACGTTCCTGCACCACATCTCGCAGTCAGCGAAGTCCGAGCACTTGCCTACGCAAACATACGTCGCCGAACCTGAACCAGAACCTCATCAGGTCAGGTGTTAGAAACGGAGATCAGATTTCTAATACTATAACTTTGACAGCATATGTAACAGAAAAAAATTCTTTGGGCGAAATAGTTTAGGCATACGTTGCGACGAAAGGACAGCGACAACGAGCAGAGCGATAACAAGAAGGATCCTGCAGAACCAAGAGGAAGAGAAGGCAGCCATCTCTCCTGTCAGTGTTCTTCTGCTTGATTAAGTTTCAACAATGGTTAATTCCAGCGATGCCGCATCGCAGTCGATGAGGGCATATATATGTAGCGTTGCGCGCATTTTCTGGGTCAAATCTGGGGAAATGTAGCACACATTTATTACATTTACTATTACTGCCTAAAAATTCCTGAAAGTAACCGTTACTACGGGCAGCACGGAAACGTCAGGACTGAAAATTACTTTGATTCCTTGCTATGGGGCAGGAAAAAGGAAAAACATAAATCCGTATTTCAGATGAAGAAAACAAATCATAATTATGTCAGATGTGATTATGTGAGATCTGTACATGAGTTGTTTTTTGTTAGAGTGACAAAAAAAAAACATTCATCCAGAAATTTGAACTCAGGCAGATGAGCAGGTTCCCACTTCGCAGCGAATAGTATGTGTTGTTATTGATGTGGTCTTTGGTACCTCTGCAGGAACACCTTCGATCTTATATCAGCCTAAGGATAAAAGAAAAAAATATAGTTTTATTAGTAGCCCAAGAACAAAGCACTTATGTTAAAGCATACTTCTTGAGAAACACAAGCTAATCCCACCTGCCGTATGGGCTCAGGAACGCGGTATATACAACAGCACTTCACTATCGCAGTAGCTGAATCAAGTGAAATGCGATGCCCAACTGAGATGTAGATTGGCTTTGATGAACCAGGGCAGGAACGCATCGCCTGGGGGAAAATAACATAGTTCAGTTTCTCTGGCTGAACAAGAAATATGTGAATGAAACAAAACTGTGACAGACAATTAGCGTTCTGATATAGAATCTTTACCACGCCCCAGGTTGTCCCGGACTGTCCAGTCAATGAAATTAGTTCCTTGTTGCAGTTTTCTTCTGCTTCAAGCTGCCTTCTGACGTCTGATTGGTCAAGTCCGTCTACATGATGCAGCTGGAGCAATTAAAACATTGAGATTTAGTCCTCTATCAGAGAAGCGGATCATTGAGATTTGTGAGTTTGAACTTGGTGCAGTATGGCCGTTGAAATCCCTTGAAACCTATAAGGTAGCATACAAGCTAACATACATTTTTTCCAACTCCAATGGTCGGAACATCTGCAAGGACGCCGAGATGACAAGCTAAACCAAAACCTGCTGAACACACAAATCAGGAGGTGTCTCATTCATAATACACTTTAATGTATAAAATCAAATAGGATAGCTATAATCATGTATATTGTATTTTTTTCTCAGTTAGAATATAAACTGCAGTTTTAATAGAACCCAATAAGATGATGCGCACAGTAGATGATTTCACAATCCACATTCACACGGAAATGTAAAACTTGATGTCCGCAACAAAAAAGCTAAACACTACTAGTGTGAAAATGAGAATTTTGGTGTAAACAGGCGCCTGGTATGTTTTACCTCGTGGATGGAGTAATCCATTTCCATCAACCATGAGCAACTGCAAGGGAAGAACAGTAAATCTTAGAAAATATCACTGGCAAAAACAGATGGTTAAAACAAGGAATTGCCAAATGCTCAAATTAGAAGATGCTACGATGCCCCAAGGTAAACTAACATGACATATCACAAAGAAAATTGATTACACTTCAAGCAGATTAAATGTTTGTTAAGAATACAATAATCTTTTGCACATTTTCAAAGGCCAATAATCCCACATGATTCTTCAAATGTATAGCCTCAGTATTCAATAATTGTATTTACAGCAGAATGAAGCATAGGAGTATGATCTACGTATTTCCTATGGCCCATTATCATATATGGCCTGAACTTTCAGCACACATGCAATTTTCTTCCACAAAATTTCTTCTGGCATGTAACATAAAAGAGAATTGAGAATTTTACCTGGGGGTAGAAATGCCGTGCATTCCTCTTCAATTTCTCTAAGAGGCCTAGAAGAACTGGAGCCTGTATTGATAGTCAGATCATATACAAGATTTTCAGTGGGCATAAAAGGCAAGCAACAATCTCTTAAGAGAGCTCATATTGTTAAATGGGATTTGGATTGACCATAGTAGGCTCCTCTTGCTCTAAACGTTAAAATACAGGAAAAACAACAATATTAAGACCGCCAACATTTATAGAAACATGGAGACCAATTTAAATATTAATTGAAATGAGTCATACTTCTCTGAAAGCAAGAAAACCAGGAATATATGGCACTTGCAGTTGGACAACACCAAAATCTTCATGGACAACTTCTAAAGTAATGGCATCCAGAACCACCACTGCCGCGCATGCCATGGATGGGTCTTCCTTAAAGAAGCTAATGTCGACCCCAGCTATATACTTCAGTTTGCCCCGTACAAGATCATCATCTGAACATGAGCCAACTGATGGTAAACTCCAGTCAAAATCATCGTGAAGGATGAGCTTCGTCTTGAGCACCTCTTGTGTCCTGCAGCATCAACAAACAATAAACACGAAATATGAATTAAGTCCTCCCACTTGACCGAAGAATATAACAAAACAGCCATAGAGGACTGAACTATACCAGAGACATACTTTACCCATTCCTGTTTCTGAAGCACCAAAGCATGGTCATCCCCTTCTCCATTATATACTGAATCATCATCCATTTGTACTGTATACCTCACGATACTGCAGTTTTTTGCAGGGCGGTGCCTCAGATTCAGAAGTCTCCAAGAAAGATTGGGAACCCTGAAAAGTCTAGCAGTGTGCTTCATCAAATTAACAGCATGTCGAATGGGGGAATTCAGCAACAGCTAAAGTAAGAATGTACATTTAGGCTCAAAGAATCGACATCACTGTGGCGCAGACGCACTTTAGTGGATTACGAATAACTGCTAATCCGTCAAAAGGTACAAAAAATTCTGATTTTTGAGTGTTCAATAGACATGAGATGTACTATGCCGTTCAATTGAAGTTTTGATCCCTCGATATCTCGAGAGGCAACTGGCGAACTGCGGCCTAAAGGCTAAAACCGTAAATACGAGAAGAAATACAAGAAAACTGATGGGGAGGCGGCGGCTGCAGACAGACCGCGATCCTCACCTTAGAGCTCCGTCAGCCGAAGCCGGCGGCAAAGTCTCTCCTTCCCTTGCGGTGTCCCCCTCTCCACTGCACTCCCCGCAGCAGCTCTCCCCGTCGTGCCGTCCTGTCTGTCTTCTCTGTTTGTGGAAGAGGTGAGACGAGCGAGGCGACGCGGTAGTTAGGTGGGCTTTTCGGTCGTACTTCCAGCCCAAAGAGTTATGGCCGAGGATGGCGACCACGGTTTAATTAGCCAGAAATACCAGTATACACAGGCCTATGTAAAAGGAATATATAGACGGAACTGCACACCAAACACGCGAAGTCCTGCTGTTCAGCCCAACCTATCACAGGTCATATAGGAGTATCTGTTTTCTCTCTTTAGATAATGGAAATGAAATACTCCTACATCCCTGGGCGAGGCTTTCGGATTCTTTGTCAGTAGAAACAATGTGTTTCAAAAATTTGTCACCACACTCACAAATCATAAACACAGATAATCTCGCATGTTATTCACACAGATGATAAATTTATAAAAAACACAATGTTTTTAAGTCTTAAATATGCAAATTTCTCATTTCTGGGCATGGCATAAACGGAAATTATAACACGAATCCCTGCAGCGTCGCATCAACGGAATATGAATCACATTACAGACTTTATCACCCGCATTCCGCTAGCAAAGCTCACTGGAGTAGCTCAACACGTCGACACGAATTCCGCGAGAAGCTATCAACCCATCTCGACTTGCAGGCAAGCACATAGATCAAGCCCAGGAGCTCCGCGTCAATCCGTTCGTCAGCTGATGGCTCTGCCGACGTACTCGACGTCGAAGAGAAGCGTAGAGTTGGGCGGGATGACGCAGGAGGTGGGCTCCCAGCCTCTGCACCCGGCGCCCTTCTCGCCGTACGCCAGCTGCGGCGGCAGCCTCAGTGTCCGCTTACCGCCTGGACAGTGAACGCGCACCCACCGATCGGAGTTCGGATTCAACAACATGACTCCGTGTTCAGGCGTTCAGCAGAATAAAATTTCAGTTTCTTTTTGGGTCAGTTCAGCTCAGGTACCTGCGAGCATTGGCGGGATGCCTTCGCCGCCTACGATCCCCTGATCCCATCCTTTGATCACCTGCAAAGCGAAGAGGAAACAGAGCAGCAACACACACTCGTCGTCAGGGAACTGGGAAGAAGAAAGAGATGTGTCGACGATGTCTTGCAAGTCCTGCAGACGCAGGCTAATATTGCAATAAACGTGATCACATTGTTTCTTGTTCGTTCACTGGATTTACCTCGCCGACGCCGACGCGGAAGGTGAGCGGCTTCCCGCGCTTGTAGCTGCTGTCGAACACCGTACCGTCCTCCAGCCTCCCCGTGTAGTGCGCCTGCGTACAGATGCAGCCACCGACCGGAGCCGCAAGCAAGGAATCAACAAGGACGTATACCACCCATGGAATAGAAGAGGCGAGGAGCGCACAACTGACCTTGATGAGCTGGCCCTGCTGTGCCGCTGCGCCGGTGCCGACGACGCGGTCGCAGAAGCCGAGCCCGGACGGCGTCACCTCGAGAGGGCACTCCCCGGACGCCGCCTCCGCTACCGCCGGGAGAACGCGCGAGAGTATCGCCCCGGACAGCACGGCGGCCACGGCTTCCCTCCTGCGAAGGACAACTGCGCCGGGGCTCTTGGTACCGGCGACCGTGTTATGGCTGCCGGGCTGTGTGACTTGGAGGGAGGCGCGCGGCTGTCTCGAGGTGCTGTTTGGCTTGGGGACGCTCAGGAGGAGGCTGGGCAGAGGTGAGGTGGACGTGGAGGTGGGTGGAGCCATGGCTGCCTGCCCGCGCTGGCTCGCTCGATCGGCGCCGTGGAAGAAGCGGTGTGCAGCGGGCGCGCGCGCCAATCGGCCAATGGATAAGGCGGGCATATGAGCTGCGGTGTGTGATTTTCGGGTGGACAGGTGGTGAGTGTTTGGGACGTCTGTTCGGGATCCAACGCCCACGAGGAACCGGAATATCTGCGGAGAGTCCGTCAACTGAGGATAAGCCGTTGGGCCAGCTGAATGGCCTTTAAAGGAAAACGGCCTTGCAGCCGGTGAGATTTTGGGCAACTCCTGGCACCGGCCTTGGTCCAAAACTGGGAAACCCTTTAACCACCGTGACATCGCTGATTCCCTGGAACCAAGCCCATACGTTTTTTTTTTTTTTTTGGGAACGAACCAAGCCCATACTTACATTGCGACAAACGCACACGCAGACGCAGGCACGCAGCACGGAACGATGACGGTGTCAGCGGAGATCCGCACGGTTAGCGTGCGTGGCCGCCGGCGCCGGCGCCGGCGCCGAAACTCGCGGGCACTACCGCGACGCCTCGCGTGGCCGGACGGCCGGGCGGGCGGGTGCGGAGTAAAAGTCGGTAGGTTCCGGTCGGTTTCACGGCCCAATCCAATTTCCACCGCTTTCGCCCGCATGTTGTCGCGCGCGACCTGCATCTGACCGAGCCGGCCGGATCGGCGACGGCGACGGCGACGCCGGCCACGTTGCCGTGGACGGGGGAGATCTCGGGAGGGGAGGAACATGAGTCGCACGAGCCAATCGCGCCTGTGATCGCGGTGGAAACACATGGACGCCACGGCACCAGTTCTTCGGCTGACGAGCACCGGCGCGGTACGAGTACGACCGTGAGGCGGCCAACAATTAAAAAAAAATCTGCAAAGTCCGTTTCACCTCTCCGTCGAGAGTCGTAAAAGATCCGTGCACAGGTCCTGTTTTCCAACACAGAGAATTCGGCGCGGCCATGGCCGCGGGGTTGGAAATGAAGTACTCCGAGCAAAGCTTGCATGGAGTCGTTCACCTGCTCTGCTCGGTCTCGCTCACCGATTTAGGTTCGCGACAAAACATTAACAGTAATGTCGCTGCTCGCATCACTGTAGCTGTTGCGTTTGCTACATGAAGTCAGCTCCCAGCTCCGGCTGCTACCACTCCAACCAAACCAGTCCACGAGATCCTACTTCGATCCAACCCCAACCCCAAGTGAAGCGTAATCGCGCATCAGGCATTTAGCCAGTGGATGACGACTCGCACCAACTCCTTATCCACTGACTCCTCCCTCGGTGGAAACTGGAACAGCCCGAACGGCTCCAGTGGGCGACGGCGTTTGACCGGCGCCGTGACGCTAACGCCCACTTCGATCGTGGCCACTTCGCCGCGCCGGGCGGCGGCGGATTTGGCCTGCGGAGCACGGTGCCCAATTTTTCCCTTGGCTGCGCTGCGCGCCTGCGCTGCACGGGCGCCGTCGCCAGCAGGCAGGGAAAACGAGGGGCGGCAGCACGGCGCGGTTTTTATGGGGTTCCCCGGACGGTGTGGGGAAGAACAGCGCGCCGCCGATGGCATCGTGTTCGGACGGACGGACGGACGGAGCAGCAGGTACAGTACTGCGTGATCACGCGCGTGCCGTTCTGGCAGTGTCTGTGTCCTAGAACCGGATTTTCCCTAGGCGTGGCTGTTGCGTTGCACAAAGTCGTTGTCTGGTCATAAACCTGTCTGTGGACACGTATGTCTGCAGATCTTTGCAGCAACGGAATTAACGGGGAGAGGAGGGTTGGGTTCACCCACTCCCGTCTTTTCCTCCCACGACAGCACCGTGCATATACAAGCGCAATTTGGAGAACAGATGAGGCAATGGCGCAGTTCGCGGGTAGATTAAGTGGACCGCCGCCGCCTACTCCATCTCGCCCCGGCGCAGCTAGCGTCACAGGAATGCTTACAGCAGTTTGCTTATTTTACACAATTAGTCTATCAAAATTTTTTGATAAATTTTATGTATTTTGATATAATTTGATTTATCATTAAAGCTATTTAAACTACAATTTAAGATTTTACATAGCTTAATTAAATAACGGAGGAAGTGCACCAAACCAAATCAGTGTCGTCTAAACCGCACGCGGGGCAGCTTAACAAGGTGTGTTTGGATCAGAGCAACGTCGGAGTACAAGAGCGGCGTCGCCTAGCCCGTGTCTGCAGCCCCGCTACTGCTTTCTCCCGACTTCTGGATCAACTACACGTCATGCAGCAGCAGTAAGTAGAGTGGTGCCCACGTCAAGGACTTTTTTTTTTTTTTTGTTGCAAGGAAGGACTCGCTGTTACTGATTGCAGCATCAGATAAACACTGTGCTGCGATCCCCGATTAGCTGGACCGATCAAAAGCGAAACTTTGCATTCACGTGAACGGCATGTGAAGGTGCATTGAGGACACCAATTCAAAAAAATTTACTCCTAAAAGAGGGGGACACTTGGGATACAACGAGCGGAATGTCGGCGTGGCCGCAAACGGGGGTGAAATGAATGTATCCACGTGTTCGCGTTGGTGCATCTCCGCCGTGAATCTTCTGCTGCCTGCTGGATCCAAAGTTGATACGGGTTCATGCCGTTATGGCTGCGGTTCGTATGCTACCGGTTCCCGTCCTTGCAGCAGCATAGGATACGCAAATCCTCATTTGGATACAAAGAAATGAGAGTTGGGATAAAGATCGAGAATTGAATGAGTAGTTGAGATTTAATGAGATAGATAAAAGAAAGATAAGATTTTTTTTTATTTTCGTTTTTCAATTTTATTTTTATTTCTCGATTTCAAACACCACCTCACTTTATATCCAGCGTGTTATTGCGAGGGGCTACTATTATGAATGTTTCTCCATCCTTCATCCATGTGCCTTGCTCCAATGGAGTCTGGAATTTGAACTTCCCGCAGAGCTGCAGCAGCGCATGCGGCATCACTGTTGCCGGCCACTTGGATGATCCACTCTCTTCGCGGCTTTCCGTTTGTTGTTAATTAAATATACTCGCTACAAAATGGCTTGGGTTTCTTGCATCCTGCCCTAAAAATCAACATGTCCGTGAACTTTAAATTGGCAATGCGACATTACTATCTTTTACTAGGAAAAAGAGAGGCAGCCTTTTCAACTCAACCTTAAATGCCACCACATTTTTATGCAAATCACGATCCATAGAATTTGTAGGCTAATAACGGCTTGCCTGCAGCAGGCTAGGCATTCTGTCGGCGGTTCACATTGTTCGTTTCAATGGACCAGCCCCAATGCTAGGAGTTGTCACCGGAAGTACTAGTACATATAAAATACTCAACTTCTAAGGTCTTTTGTGTAAAGTGTACTAAAAAGACTGCTCCAAAATTCCAAAAACAAACGTCTGCAGTTGGAAAGGCGTCGAGGCAAAAGATAAAAGATATTTCACGCTCCAACTGCAATACAAGCTCTATCCGCCACAGATAAAATTAAATTTACTACTAGCACTAGCGGCACCACAAAGGTAAACATCTCCATCAAAAACACTTCCCAACACAGGCACATCAAAAATCGTTTCTTTTTGGCACCACCAACTCCTGATATACCCCCAATTCCCTGCTTCTCCTCATGAACCGTTCCATTACAAGGAGTTTGATTTGCCAAATATTCTTGTCTCTGTTTCCAAAAAAAAAAGTATTTTTGTCCCACTTCTTGCCCTGCGTAGGTCCCCTGTAGGTCACTACATAAAGTTGCAGTGCTACCAGACCGAACTGAGTGCAGGAGTGCGCCTTGTCCAGCCTCTCCCTTTCTCTTCTTCCCCGGCTCTGCTTCTCTCTCTAGACCAGCAAGCGAGCCAAGCCTTGTGTTTGTGCTCTTCTTTTGAGAGAAGCGAGGAATAGCCGCAAGCCTGCAGCGCAAAAGAAAGCGCAGCGAGCGAGTTTTTTCAAAAGACCCCGCCGCTCTCTGCGTCGCTGCAGCCGACCGGCAGCCCGCGATCCTCCCCAGCTCTCTCTCTCCCCCATATTTATTTCTCTGCCCTCCATTCTTCTTGGTTGCCGTGCGAGCTCTCAAACAGTACACCTCGTGCTCTCTCCCTCGCTTGCTTCTTCTTCTCGGTTCAGTTGTTGGTGTTTCTTCAATGCGAGGAGGAAGCATCCGGAGGAACCGTCCTTGACGAGAGTTTGATTGCTGTTGAAAGCGAAGGACGGAAGGAAGTTGTTGCGAAGCAAGGAGACGGTGAAGCAGGAGGAGGAGCAAAGAGGATATATGGCTCCCAAGGAAGGTATTCTTCTGCTGTTCTCCCTCCCTCTCTCTCGCTCCAAAGATTCTGCTGCTCGGTGGATACTGTACAAAGCTTGCCGCTTTTTATTAGTAGAACCTCTCGCTCTCGACATTCTTCTACTATCGATTTGATTGGGCGTGAGAGAGAAATCTCAACAACCGGTGTGTCGGCCATGGTGAAACTAATGGTGTATTTCCTGCTTGGGCCCGCAGAGGCGTGTGAGGAAGAGAGGCCGGCGGATCTTCTTGGTTCGTCAGATAAGGAAGGTGAGCCGTGGTGCTTCATTGGTTTCCCCGTTTCTGTTGATTTCTTTCTGATTTTGTTTTTTTGGGATGCCATGATTTTGTTTCGGTAATCTTTGAGCTCGATTATAGTTGCTGTTCTCGTTTCAAGGTCAATTGTGACTCTAGGTTGAAGTTTGAACCGTTATTTTGGAAAGACATGAATGATTGATGATGTCAGTTTTCGGGACTCTGGTCTAATCTGCGACTGTAAAATGTATTGAGAGTTGGCAGTCGTTCGTTTCGTTTTTTATATGGAAGAATGGTAGATAGTCAAATTCTGCCAAATTCCACCCTACGCGAGTGAGGCGAGTCTCTGAAATGGACGTTTATGTTTTTTTTTTTATTAATTTGATACATATCATTATAATTTTGTGAAATTTAAAATATGCCATTCGGGCTCACATGTTATTCACTTGCTATGTCTCATTTGTCATTGACACGTGAATGTCATATTTCAAATTTGCAAAATTGTAATGGCATTATCAAATTCACCTTTTTTTTTCCATGTCCCTTTCATCTTCAGCTCTTGCGGTTGCGGTAGAGGAAAACAAACCATCGTTTTGGAAGGGCGCAGGGTTGGTGCGGATACCAATTTTTTCGGGTGCCTCGTTTATTTTTTGCGATTGAATGGCTCAGATACTATCAACAGACGGCACATGCTTTTCATGGCAAGCCAGACAATTTGCGTATCATTGTGTTTTGTTTCTTGTTGTGCCTTGCGTTACACTTTGTCCTGTTCTTGTTTGTACTAATTTAGTAGGAGTAGCTGATTTTTTCTTGAAGTATCACTCAATTTTGTGGCACGGAAAACTCATGACTGTCCGTCCTATATCTGCAGTAGAGGTCCAAGAGAATACTACGAGAACCTCCGATGAAATGACCAATGAGGATTGCAACAACGGTGGGTCCGTAACTGAAGCCATCATATCGAGTCATGATCTCAGTGATGGACACGGGAGTGAAAGCAACAGCCAATGTGCTGAATCTGATAGTGCTTGCAAAGAAGTGTCAGAAGTGGATTCCAAGATCAATACGAAAGACAACAGTGAGTGCACCGCTCAAGTGCCTGAAATGAGCTCCAAGACCAGAGAAATTGAAAACAGGGAGTGTGCTGATCAGGTGCCTCAAACAGACTCCAGGAGCAGTAACGATGACAACAGTGGGTGCACCGATGAAATGCCTGAAATGAGCTCCAAGAGAAGTAGTGATAGTAACAGTGAGTGTGCCGATCGAAGTTCTCCCCGAGCTGTTCTAGATATTTCAGTATCCGGTAGCACTGATTCCGATGACAGCTCCACCCTTGGGCAGTCAACAGAGTCAAACCACAGTCTGCAGTGGAGAAATCTGATCAAAGGGCTACTACTTAGGAAGAAGAAGTCCATGGATAGAGCAGTGACATTCCCTCAGAGATCCAAGAGCCGAGGGCTTAAAGGGTATCTTGAGAGGATGCGGAGTGGTAGGAATCAAATGGAATGTAGTGTCATTGCTCCTGAGATCCTGCCTGGGATTGGGAAGTGGAGGCCATCATGGAGAAACTTTGACTACGATGAGCTTTGTGCTGCAACTGACAGATTCAGTTCAGGTAACATGCACTCACTGCTTTATTTCTGTGATTAGATGATTACGCTCTGTTACTAGTATCATTGCAGCACTTGTGAGGTGAGGTGTAGCTTTAACATTTAGGATTTAGCTAGTGATTTATATGGTCAGTGAAATGATTTCACAGCGAAACTATCATGATAGTATTCTGAGATCCTAATCATGAATTGTTCTTTTGGTTAACAATGAGGTATTACTGGTTATTAGTCCGAAATGTTATGAAATCTAATATACTATTCAGGGCTAATTTTTCCCTATATGTCTGCTTCTTGTACATATTGCAGTAGTTGTAGTATCAAGACATGATGACATATTATTATCATATTATGGAACTTTAGCCCATTGTGATCTGCTCCTTCCAACTAAAGCAAGCCCTGATCTTAGCTTGAAATGAGCCTCTTTATCTGCCGTAAGTATCCGCTGAGAATTTTTTCTTAATGTTCCATACTACCAGAAAATTTGATTGGGAAAGGAGGGCATGCTGAGGTGTACAAAGGACGGCTTGCTGATGGGCAATTTGTTGCTGTGAAGAGGTTGACAAAAGGTGGTAACAAAGAGGACAGAGTTAGCGACTTCCTTTCTGAGCTTGGAATAATAGCTCATGTTAATCACCCAAACGCGGCGCAGCTTTTGGGGTTCAGTGTGGAAGGGGGTTTACACTTGGTTCTTCAGTTCTCACCTCATGGAAGCCTGGCTTCTGTTCTGCATGGTATATTCTTCTCCAAGAACACTTATTAGATGGTAGTATTGAATTAAATCGTTGTGCATGCTGTTAAATGACATTCTATGACTCCATTTCCGTACCTGACTATGGGTTGGGGGGGGGGGGTCCCTTTTCCATTCTATTTTATAAATTTTGCACATGCTTCCCTTAGTTTCCTGCCACACATGCATGATCTGTAATCATGGTCCCCTTGAATATAAAAGAATTGTCAAAGCTGTTAAGTGTACTGTAATGTCCTTACTCCTTAGTCCAGTGATAACATGGAGTTCAGCTTTCAGGTACAAAAGAACCCCTGAAGTGGAAAGTCAGGTTCGACATTGCACTTGGAATTGCTGAAGGGCTGCTTTATTTACACGAAGGTTGCCATAGGCGCATAATTCACAGAGACATCAAGGCATCTAATATTCTTTTGACTGAAAACTACCAACCTCAGGTATTGCCTTTCTGCTATTATTCTGTTACCCAAATCTTGCACTCGCGATGATTACTAGAGATGTCAAGAGTTACCGTTAGTAAAAAATGACTGGAGATTTAGTAACAGATTTGGTTCCTGATATTCTTAGAACAATGAAGTTTGCTAGTATTTCTTTCAATCCCATCTTCCATGCATGGAGGCACTTATCTGCATGTATGGAAGCACTTATCTTTACTAACAAACTTGAACAGCTATATGCACTTGTTGGTGCAGAGGGTGCAATATTGAAATATACTGCCTTTTCTAAAAACAAAATAGTTACCGTTTTACTCCTTCAATGCACAGATATCAGATTTTGGGCTTGCGAAGTGGCTTCCTGACAAATTGACCCATCATGTTGTGTTTCCCATTGAAGGCACATTCGGGTAAGCCTATTTGCCTATTTGGTTTATCATGCTTCATAGTACCCAGAAGATTGAAATGGTGTTGTAATTGTAGTTTTAATTTTGTTTTACACTCCCACAGGTACATGGCCCCAGAATACTTCATGCATGGGATTATAAATGAGAAGACTGATGTGTTTGCATATGGAGTTTTGCTGCTTGAATTAGTTACAGGGTGCAAAGCTGTAGACTCCTGCAGACGGAGCTTGGTGATATGGGTAAGAACTTAGCAACTGCTACCACATGTTAAGAGATTGAAATCAGTTCCTTTGATTTTGTTGTTGACATCATAGCTATTGCATGCTTCTAGACCCTCACACCTCACGAATTGTTTTATCATGTATGAAGGCAAAACCTCTGCTTGACTCTAACAATGTAAAAGAGCTGGTAGACCCTTCCCTTGGCAATGAATATGACCCGGAAGAGCTGGTGCACGCCCTTGCAGTGGCATCCATGTGTATTCACCACAGCTCAACCTCACGGCCCAGCATGAAATCGGTGAGTAACTGGAGCCTATCTGCAACACGAAAGTGCATAATGAGTAAATTGACCCCCTGATCTGTCGGCTGTAGGTGGTGTGTTTCTTGAAGGGAGACAGGGAGTCACTTGAAGTAACACGAAAACCTAAAATCGTTAAGCCTCTTATGTTTGACTCTTGCTATTCAGAAGACTACACCCGCTCAACTTACCTCAACGACCTAGACCGGCACAAGCAACTTGCCTTGGAGCAGTGAGATATGCTGTAATTTTGTACATCACCACTATCTAGCTACATTGTGATCCTCCCACTTTCCACAAAGATTTAAAGATTGTATGGATTGATGCGAGGGATCAGTCATCGTAGTAGTGTTTGCTGATATATTGTGTGATTTTGACGCAAGTTGTAATGCGTGTTGTGGCCTGCGATCTGTATGACCAGGTTTGTCACGTCAAGCTTTGCAGCCAGTGCTGCCAGTCTACTGTACTTTTTGAGAAAATGGACCTCTCTTCCAATCGCCACTGCCATTGCAACCACGAGTGATTGGTAAGATCGCTGTATATGATATTTGCAAGAAGTTTCATACTACCTCTATCTTAAAATAAGTGTTTATTTTGTTTTTGTGCCATCTAACTTTAATCAACGATTTTTATAAATTTAGTTAATTTTAAAAACTTAGTATTTGTATTTTTTAAATTTTTCATAAAAAAATACTTTTATAATATATTATATATATATTAAAAATTATTTATATTTATAAAAATTATTGGCCAAAGATAAATTTGATTAAATTCAGATTAACATTTATTTTAGAACGGAAGTAGTATATGTAACCTTTCCTGGCACTGGCCCGTATGATAGATAGTCTAGTTTCTAATCACTGTGCTTGACTGCATCATAAAGATGCACAGCATGATTCTATACAGAAAACACCACAAAATTGCATCGACGTATAAAGCTCAATGGATTTTTTTTTTGAATATAGCACGGACGACGTGGTCACAGTGATTACGTATGTTGATGACCCTGTGGATACTAGTTTGTTGCAAGTGATAGCAACAACTGGATCTCCTGCTTTTGAATTTGAGCGTTGTGGATTCATGTGACACATGTGCATTGATGTTGACTAGTAACTCCAACTTCGCTAAGATATTTCTTTGCTGCTATACAATGTATTTGTCTAGTTTTACAGCGAAACTAGTATTGTATTTAAATTTGGCCGCATAAACTTGCTTATTGTGCTCTTACAATTTGCACTCTACCGTCTACTATGTTCATACAGGTTATCAATGAATCTGAACAGGGCGGGTAATATGAGTTCAGCCACTGAAAAGGATTCTGAATCCTAAAACGCTTGACTGATAGGTGAGCCATGGAGAGACACACTTCAGGATAATATTTCGAAACGCCTCCTCACTATTTCCTTATCATCAGCTGTCGACAAATCTAAGGAACCGGCAAGAATTTTCAATTTTCATTTGATGACTTTGAAGACAATGAATTTGCTCTATTAGCAGTGGCGGGTAATAAGCTGCACAAGTTTACCGAGAGCCGCGTATGGTAAACTCGGGTTTCAGGTCCGTCAGGTCTTTCAGAGTTCCAGGACCGGCACCGGGAAGTAGTTACAGTAAAAGCCATGACCCAAGAATCACGTCTACGCGTCAACGCATCATACAAGAAGACTCAACACGCGGTTCCGACCAAGACTTCCACCAGCCCTGCCGTGCTTCGCACCCTGAGAAGAACAACTGACCAGGACTCAACGTACCAATCATCCATTCATCAAAGACGACCACGATCTGCCACTTTCTGGCAGTTGCCTTTTCCAAAGTTTAATTAATTAATTAATTAGACATTTGAACTAAAACATTTTTCAGTTTAGAGTGCCTTTTCACTTGCATGGCACTCCTTGATAGTATATCTTTCTTGCAAGCAACGTGCCTGTCTGTCCTGCACGGTTTGTGCGCTGAGAGTTTGGTCAGGGCAGGTGAATTGAGAAGGCTCCAATAAAATGGGGTTGTAGTGTGTTTGAAACTACAACTATATATAGAGTTTTTTTTTTGCTGCACATAACTGATGTTCCAGCAATAGAATTTGCCTTTAATAGCCGGATCACAAAGGAGTTCGTTTTGGACAACGACATGGCCTTCAAAACATAACTTTAATTTTTAGTTTTTATAAAAATATTTATTAAAAAATAACATATTTATATTTTTATGAAAATACTTTGTAAGATAAATCTAATCAATATGATTTTTATAATTTTAAACTTAATATGTTATAAGTTATTTATAGTTTTTATTCTCAGTGTTTGATTAAAATATTGTTTTAAACGACTTCTCGTGAACCGGTGGGAGCAGAGATGTCAGAATTTGTTTGGATGTCTATCAGACTTGTTTTAATTTTATTTATCTTTTTAACTATAATAAAAGACAGCTATATGCACTAGTAGCTAAAATATTGAATATATATATATATATATATATATATATATATATATATATATATTAAAAAAACGTTCTCGCTCAAAATGTTGCAAGAACCAAAATATCACGGGCAAAAGAGTCCAAGGAGCTCCAAACCACAACTTTCTCTGTCAGCTTCCGTGATTCTTCTCCCTTACATTTTGATTCGTTCGCCGCCTCTTATATTTTTCCACAAAGGCAAAGGGGGAACGGTCCCTTTCGCGCTCCTGCTGAGATGCGTAACGCCACACCCCGGTCACCTGCTGAACGTCACCGAAGTTGACAACAATGCCCCGCGGACCAACCGAGCGCCATTTTAGTACGATCCAAGCAACCTTCACCGGCTGAAGCTTCGGGTCATCTCACCTTCCAAGTTCCAGCTCCCAAGTCTTTTCTCCTTGCGCAGTTGCACTGTCGCTTGCGCTATATATATTTCTATACTTCTCCAGCAACCACCTAACCTTTCACTTGCCACCAACGAGCTCGACTCGTTACCCTCCCTCCTTGTCCAAGTCTTTCTTTCTTCCTCCCTCCCTCCTCGCGTCGTCAGGGGGAGAGAGAGATCAGAGGAGGGGGGCCCGTGCCTGGCTGATCGGCGGCGATGGCTGGGCGCGTGTCGCGGCTCGCCGGCCATGCGGTTGTGACGGTCGTCGTGGCGTCGTTGCTGATGGCGGTGGCGGTGCGAGCCCGGTTCGTGGTGGAGAAGAGCAGCGTGCGGGTGCTCGCGCCGGAGCACATCCGCGGCCACCACGACGCGGCCATCGGCAACTTCGGCGTGCCGGACTACGGCGGCACGCTCACCGGCGTCGTCATCTACCCGGACAAGAAGGCCAACGGCTGCGACGACTTCGACGCCAAGTTCAAGTCCAAGTCCCGGCGCCCGGTCATCCTCCTGCTTGACCGTGGAGGTGCGTGCACTTCCAGCTTTCTCTTCAGGAAAATCTTGAAGTTTTCATTCCTCTTGAAAATTTTCAAATTCAATTTTTATAGTGTTCTGAAAGTATTACTCCTACTTAGTTAAGGTTTTTTTTTTATATTTTTGTGTAACAAACCTTGTGTGCTCATTATTCACGCCAATATCATAACTCGCGTCAATTAAATACATAGTTGCTCTGTTTTAATGTCGATCACTTCAAATTGCTGATTTCCTGGAGGGAAGCAATGGCTATAACTAGATACTGACTACTCCTACATGGTAGTACTAGAATGCTTTGTCACTGAATAACTTGGATGCTGATTTCTCCCCAACTAAGCTCGTGGCGAGATGCAATCAGAGTTTTTGGAATAGAAGGGTCTACATGAATGACACAATCCGAAACATCTATTCTGTTGAGTTGGTTTTGGAATGGATTGGAGCCCACTACCCACGCATTAACCGTTTCACCAATGATTTGAGCTGAATCATGGTTATGCTTCAGAGGCATTATTGAAGTCACTTGGCCTCACTTCTGTTGTAGTTGGAGAGGTTCATTTTTATTTTTAGAAATTCGGAGAGAGAGCATCTCACTTTTTCATTCCTTTTCAAAGCACGTACATGAGAGTAGTCAAAACACAAGAAAGAGAACACACATCAACTCTGGTTACATAAAAAAAGCAAGAGAAGGAAAGAGAATACAACACACTCACTCCACAAGAAAGAGAGTAACAACACACATCAACGCAGCCACCAACGAAAGAGAGGTTCATTGGCATGCACATTGTTTTTAAAGAGAAGAGTAAAATGAGCACAATTATTTCGGATGATTTGATCCTTTTCATGCATCAGAGTTTCAGGCAGCTCTCGGTCTCATCTGACAACTCTGAACATAGGACGATCATGCACTGCATTTCTGATTTCTTTTTCAAGATCGCGCGTGGCGCGTTTCGTGCTAAGAGAAACATTTCTGATTTCTGAAGCTAAGATCCCATTTGATCCCTGATCTTCCACGGCCAGCGCACCAACCGTTTGGTGTTGGCGTGTCGCGATCCCTTGAAGCGAAAGGAAACTGCTTCCGAGACCAATCCGATCCCATCTTGCTTTCAAAGCGAAGCGTTCGTCAGAGATCTTCCACTTCATTCGTCAGGAATTCCTAACTCCACTCTAGATAGTAAAATT
Source organism: Zoysia pacifica (assembly GCA_001602315.1). NCBI lineage: Eukaryota > Viridiplantae > Streptophyta > Magnoliopsida > Poales > Poaceae > Zoysia > Zoysia pacifica. Next base: position 70,491 of record BCLH01000527.1, on the reverse strand, counting down.
GATTCGCTTGAGTTGAGGGCACTCTTTGATCACATCAAACTTTTCATGAGGTTTAGAAGTAGCGAGTCAGATTTCGGTTGCCATTACTGCAGCAAGCGAAGCTCTGTCTGCACATCTGCATACGATTGTAAAGTTGCTTAGCGTTCGTCAGAGGTCCTAATGCAGTAGTTGCTAACGTTGCTCACGATTGTAAAATTGCTTAGCGTACATTTGATCACATGATCCTGTGTCCATAACCATAGGGTAAAACAATAAGGAATGAGATACACGGAATTAGTTTTTTATTGATGGTCTAGCCATTACAGCAGCAAGCGAAGCTCTGTCTGCAGGTAAACCTGAATAAGCTGTTCGGCGCAGATTTATCCTTTTGAATTCTTCGTACGCAGAACGTCCCAGGTCTTGAAATTTTGTATAAGTTCGATTCAAAACAGTCCCCATATGCTCGAAATTTTCCAGATTTTTAGCGTCCTTGTAGGACCGTCAGTCGTAGGCGTGGGGTGGTCGGTATTTCGTCCACCGATACTCCCCGCAACGATTTCTCTTTTTTCAACTTTCGCTGTATGGAGTGTTCCAGGCTACGAAATTTGATATGCTTCCGATTCAATCCGTCCCTCATCTCCATGAAATTTTGTGGAATTTTTCTTCGTATGTGGTAGCTCAATCAGGGATACTGGAGTGGTCGTTATTTCATTCAACGGCCACCTGAAGTCTGGCCTAGGGTCTTGGTGGCCGTCTGAGTTCTGACGCAAGCCAACTTGCTTCGCCGTGCAGAATGCTACTTCGCGCGCAAGGCGTGGAACGCGCAGCGCGCGGGCGCGGCGGCGCTTCTGATCGCGGACAGCGTCGACGAGCAGCTGCTGACGATGGACAGCCCCGAGGCGTCTCCGGGCACGGACTACGTCGACAAGATCAACATCCCGTCGGCGCTGGTGAACCGCGCGTTCGGCGAGTCCCTGAAGAAGATGTTCGAGAAGGTGACGGAGGACGGCGGCCGGGAGGAGGTGGTGGTGAAGCTCGACTGGCGCGAGTCGATGCCGCACCCTGACGAGCGCGTCGAGTACGAGCTCTGGACCAACAGCAACGACGAGTGCGGGCCGCGCTGCGACGAGCAGATGGCGTTCGTCCGCGGGTTCCGCGGCCACGCGCAGCTGCTGGAGCGCGGCGGCTACGCGCGGTTCACGCCGCACTACATCACCTGGTACTGCCCCGAGCCGTTCCGGCTCACGCAGCAGTGCAAGTCGCAGTGCATCAACCACGGCAGGTACGATACGAACGCGCACTGAGACAGTGAGACAGAGGACAGAGCTCGCCGCCGGTGTGATCCAGAGAGCTGAGCTTGGGACGTTCGACGAGGAGTACTCATGACCACCGGCGTTGTTGTTGCAGGTACTGCGCGCCGGACCCGGAGCAGGACTTCGGCGCGGGGTACGAGGGGAAGGACGTGGTGGTGGAGAACCTGCGACAGCTGTGCGTGCACCGCGTAGCCAACGAGAGCGGCCACCCGTGGACGTGGTGGGACTACGTCATGGACTACAAGATCCGGTGCTCCATGAAGGAGAAGAAGTACAGCAAGGCGTGCGCCGAGGACGTCGTCAAAGCACTCGGTGAGTTGCTGTTTTTATCAGATCGTCAGAGGGGCCGCTGTGCTCCATGGACATGAATTTTGGCGCGTTCTTGATCGATCTCTCCAACGTGGCGGCAGGGCTGTCTCTGGACAAGGTGCTGGAGTGCATGGGCGATCCCGAGGCCGACACCGACAACGCCGTCCTGTCCAAGGAGCAGGAAGCTCAGGTTCGTTCGCGGTTCCTTGTGGCGAAGAGACTTTGAAACTGAAGATTCAGGTCCGGATCTAACAGACCTCGCGCTGTTGCGATGTTTTCAGATCGGTACCGGGTCGCGAGGCGACGTGACCATCCTCCCTACTCTCGTCATCAACAATGTTCAGTACAGAGGTTGGTTGCTGCACCAGCTTCGATGTGAAAAAATCGAATTCTTTCGCAAGCTACTATTGGCAGAGTGATGACCGGGGTTGTGATGTGCTTGTACAAAGGGAAATTGGAGCGCACGGCGGTGCTGAAGGCCGTGTGCGCCGGCTTCAAGGAGGGCACGGAGCCTCGCGTCTGCCTCAGCCAAGGTACTAGACCTCTGAACTCCGGAGGAAGCATTCTGTTCTGCTAGCAGCGACTCATGAGAAAAAATGGCGTTTTCTCTGTGATACCTGACGAACCGTTCGATTTTCTCTCTCTTCGACCCGCAGACCTCGAGACGAACGAGTGCCTGCGCAGGAACGGCGGGTGCTGGCGAGACGAATCCACGAACGTGACGGCCTGCCGGGTACGTCTTCGGTCTTCGTTACCTTTCTTTGCCGAGTCCCGTCGCCGACGACGGTGGCTGACGCGTTCCCCGGCGTATGGACAGGACACGTACCGGGGCCGGGTGTGCGAGTGCCCCGTGGTGAACGGCGTCCGGTACGAGGGCGACGGGTACACCGACTGCAAGCCCGTCGGCCCCGGCAGGTGCGCGCTCAACAACGGCGGGTGCTGGTCGGAGACGAGGGGGAGCCAGACGTTCTCCGCCTGCTCGGTAACCAACAGCTTCGTTTGATCTCTCTTCCTCCACTTGCTGACTTGACCCCGTGAGTTCGCCGTCGATGCACGCTCTGCTAACCTCTCCTGCTTCATTGTCGAAGGAGAACGCGTTGACGGGGTGCCGGTGCCCGCCGGGGTTCCAAGGCGACGGCCACAAGTGCGTAGGTAAGGATCTCTGCGATACATTCTCATCTGAACCATAGCTGCACTACCAGATTTGATCGCTGAACCGATCGAGCTGTTCAGATCTGGACGAGTGCAAGGAGAGGTTGGCGTGCACCTGCCCCGACTGCCAGTGCAAGAACACGTGGGGCAACTACGAGTGCAAGTGCAAGGGCAACCAGCTCTACATCCGAGGAGAGGACGTCTGCATAGGTAACGCGGAAGTGCAGAGCTAGAGAATTTTGTGGTTTCGTTCGAAACTGACAAATTAATATTTTGGACTTGCTTGTCGTGCAGCTAACAACATGTCGAAGCTGGGCTGGTTCATCACCATCTTAGTGGTGTCGTGCGTCGCCGGCGTCGCGGTCGCCGGCTACGTCTTCTACAAGTACAGGCTGAGGGTAAGCACCTCCGCCTCCGAGATACAGAGTTCAACAGAAAAATTTCGAGTATGCGATGAAAACTAACCCTTACCTCTTTTTTTCAGTCCTACATGGACTCGGAGATCATGTCGATCATGTCGCAGTACATGCCGCTCGACAGCCAGAACAACGAGAACCAGCCGCTTCGACAGCATGATTCGGAAGCCTTGAGGTAGTTTCACTCCCAAACCAAATCCAAATTGAGCACCAACAGTTTCATCGCCCAGAATTCTGATGTCGAGAATGCGGTTCAGGCACTAGTTAAACTGTCACTTGGAACGCCTGGATTACCATACGACGTTTGCAAGCAGGATGTGCCAGGAGTTGCATGGATCAGACTATTTCTGAGTCTCAACTTTCAAACATATTCGACATGTATTGGTGCTTTCGGGGTCTTTTACTTCATTTTGTAAAGCAGATTTGTACCACAGATGAGCAGAGCAGTAGCTAGATAGGTAGGAATTTGTGCTCTCTTGTGGATCGGGAGCCATACACATGGAAAGAAATATACATGCTGTGATGTACAGAACATGAGCTATGTATACGATACAGCGGTGCTTTTTCCTCCCATAACATCAGGTGCTTCGTACAGATAAGATATTTCAAGACTAGTGCAGTGCTTGGGTGCCCTCCTTTTAAAACCACAATAAAGCATTCCAAACTTTGACCATGTTGGAATACAACGAGCCAGGTCACAAGAGTCCAAATTCAGTACTTACACATCTTGGGCAACTAAGGCAAATGAGATGTGGCATATCATAACAAAATGTTAGCGATGGTTCTAGAATCAAATTGACAAGTCATGCATATCCATGTTTACCAATAATTTTATTTATCTTAGTAGAATTCCAAAAAAAAAAAACATATGGATTGAGAATTGCATGGACCTTCCCATGAAACAAAGATGAACCCACCAAATCTCCTTGGAGCTAAATAAACTATTACTACAATAGAGAATAAAAGAGCTTTCTACTTGTAAAGCTCTGAGACTTCACGAGCAAACTTATCCACGAACTGGCATTTCTTGTCAAAACCCCAACCTGGATTATTCTGCAACACATAGAAAGAGATGCAACACAATGTAATTTGCCATTATACGAAACATATGATTAACTAGCAGGAAGAACAAAAGGATCAGCAGATCAGTAGGATTAAAACAATCCCTCTACGCTAAAAGATACAAAGACAATACAAACATTTGCCACCACATCATAAAACAGTGTGTCAAGAAAAGCCTACATATGGTAAGCTCTAAAACAGGGTAACTTAGTAAGAACGGTAGTCCAGACAATAGGATACATCTGATACTACTGGAACAAGACAAACTGCAACAAAGGCGAGGAGCTCTCTTATGTGGTTATGTTTTTACATACCAACAGGAAATAGTTATCCTTATACTCTAGAAAGTAACCTGACTATAGATGGTTGTAAAATAATTTCATATGATTGTCATGTCCGAATGAATCACGTTGCGAGGTTCACCATCACAGATTCAAAAAATTGATTGCTAATACTACTAAAAACAGACAAAATCAAACAGTGACGCTGCGGATAATGTTGACAGCGCAAGAATAAATATTAAGGCAAACCTTAAGTGATAGTAGCATTTTGTCAGTAAACCGATTTACTGAAGAAGGTATGTCTTCAGGAAGAGTATTGGCAACTCTTTGCAGCTCCTCTTCTTGTTGTTTTGCAGTCACAACATCAGGTCCGCTGTACATATCTATGAGCTCTTTCATATGGGGTGCTCTCCTCATTACATCTTTCACAGCTTCCTGATGGTGAGACAGTATGTTATTGTGGTCAGTTAAAGATACTTATGACAACTAACATTAACAAGCCTAGTATGCAATTGCTGGATGATAGATAAATGATTTTGACAAAGAGCGCAATGCAAATGCGATGTTGTAAGAACCTTCAATAGTGAACTGCAAGCTGAAAGGTAGAATGAGTTGTGCTCACAAATTTGTTCTGGATATCAGCTTCTTTGGTTTCAAACTTTATGAGGAGTATATTTCAACAGCAAACTACTAGTATAATAACAGAGAGATCTTTTTACGGAAATATGGCTAAACCCGTAACATAATGGCATACATCGGTGATGGTATAGTTACTAAGAAAGAGAAAAATATTTTGGCTGTAGCCTATGTTTTTCTACATGTTCTTTACCAAGCCTTATGCAGGTACCATCAACAATCATATGCCTATGATTATGCTACAACTGCAGAAACATATATGTTTATCATCGGTGCGGAGATGTTGGAAATGCACTGCCTAAATCAAGTAATAATGACAAAACAGTACCTACTAGAAAAACATTTGTTTGAAATCAAATACTAAGTTGATCGAATAAAATTACCTCCCATTCTTCTTGGTCCTTGATGCCCTCATACGCAACAATGAATGGCTTCACCTTCTGCAGCATCTCCTCCAGTGACATTGGTGCTTTCTCATCAATATCCGGATTTTCAAAATTGACATGGTACTCTGGCTCAAACTCAATCTGCACACATAAAGGAACAGAAGCAATCAGAAACTTCATAAGCACATTCAGGCAAGATAATTCTGCGAATCCCACTGCAGTGCCACACGCACCATGTTGTTGGTGTGACAAGCATCCATGTATGCGTCCTCCATTGGATGTGGCAGCGTATTATCCGCGGCTTCATCAAACGCCTTCTCCAGAACCTTCATCTTGTCCGCGCCAAGCCGCTTCTCAAGTTTCTCACCATCAGCATTCTCCCCTAAGTAGATCATGTGCCGGCCGTCCGCCTCATCACCCGTACGGTCGACGCGCCGGCGATCCCTTCCACTGCGGCCACCACGACCACCACGGCCACCGCCACGACCCCTATCGCCGCGTCCCCCCTCGCCACGCCCACCATCTTCACCTTCGCCACCTCCCAGTAGCTCCAGTGCGCGCTTCACGGCGTCCTGTGCCGACAGCTTCGGCTGCGTGCTGGGAGCCGACGAAGGCGCAGCAGCCTGCTTCGCCTCGCGGCGCCGGACGAAGCGATTCTCCTCGGTGGCGGTACCCGCTGACGGCTGCTGAAACCGAGGCGCGCCGCGGCCGGCGCCAGTGGTAGGTGCCGGGCGAGGCAGCGCGGAGGGGAAGGCATCGGGCCTCGGCCGCTCCGGATCCGCGGTCGGAGCGTCGTCTTCGGTGCGCTTGGTGACACGCTGTTTGGGCGCGTCCTCGACGGCGGGTGGTGATCCGCGGCCGCGGCCGGCGCCAGATAACGCGGAGAAGGATGGTGGGGAGGAGGAGTAGGGGGCCACCGGTTCGCCGCGTCCGCGACCGACGGAAGCCGGCGTGGAGAAGGGGTCCGCGCCGCCGCCGTCGTCGTCAGGAATGGGGCGGCCGGGAGCGCGCGGCTGCTGCCCGAACTGCGACGGGCCGGTCCCGCTCCCGCTCCCGCGCCCGCGCCCGGCTCCACCTCCGCCCACGCCGGAGAAGGAGGAGAAGGCGGCCGCGTAGGAGGGGAATTGCGACGCGCCCCGCCGGGCGGCGGCCCCGATGCCGCGCATGGTGGCGGTGGAGATGATGGGTTCTTAGTTAGGGCTGGGCTCAGTTGATCGAATTGCTGCTTGCTTGCTTCATAAAATTGCCAAGGTCAACAGTCTCCAAGTCGATCGAATGCAGGAAAAGGCCCATGAATTATCTGGGCTGGGCCTTGATTCACCCCGGAAAAAGACCACGGGCTCACCGCGGACTCGAAGTCCAAGCCCAATTAAAGCAAACATCGTCGGGTTGCCAGCCGCCGGCCGTGCCGCCGACAGCCCGCCTGCGGAAGGCGATTACGCAGTTGGACGACGAAAGCATGGATGATGGATTGATGGTTCGGCATCTTGCAAAGGCGATGCGCTTGAAATGCAAGCTACCATCCATCCGTAGTGGATATGAATATTTCTGAGCTTGATGCAAGAAGAGATCGAGAGCTAAAAGTAAAACACTTGCAAGGCATATTTAGTCGCGCACGCGCCGTTTTCGTAGCGAACCTCTCTCCCGCGCTCTCTCTCGTTCATGCACATCAGCAAGTGGTAGATCAACTCCATCCATTTGACCATTTGGTACGCATATTGCATGTACTTGTCGCTCTGGAAGCATCCGCCATGTGTGTATCCTTGTATGCCTGAAGTTAGGAGAATTTATCAGAAGGCTGTATAAAAAAATAATTATATACAGTCAAAGGTAGATTATATTGCATATGCTTAATCCCTGATGATCCATCCGGTCTCCATGTGTAAAATTGTGGTGTTCTTCAGAAGAATCTTTGGTTAATTGTCGAAGAAGAAAGCATATATTCCTTTGGGGGTTAAAGAACACATGCCGTAGCAGAATGTTTAGGGATTGATCGGGTAGCTGCTCGCAAGTTACTTTAGTTTTTCCTAGCTACTCATTCCTCTCTACTTTCCTCCCTCCTAATCTGGGCCCAATAAAATTTTTGACCTTCTGGCAGAATCTTTTTGGGGCTTATTTTTAGCATTCTTTTAGTGATATATTCATGCATGGTCAATTGCGATGCCGGTTTGGATACGGAGTCCATGATAAAAAAAAAATAATAATCCTAAGTAGCCTACATAGTACTGAATTTCCGGATCGGAACACTATATATTATTCTGGTTGCTGAAAATAAGGGTTTTCTTGCGATGCCACAAGCAGAGACAGGCGAGGAACTTTATTGAAGTGAAAGAAGAATGGGAAATACTAAGCTGTATCTCTCTATTTTAAAATTGTTGTCATCTGAAAATAATAATTTGAGAGTGAAAAGAGTATAAAATATAGTATAAGTGTTGACACTCAAAAAATAGCATCATCGAAGTGTTCGGTATAATGCCGGAGTCTTCGGTACGCTCTTTCGAGTTTGATCACTTTCACCCACCGGAGTATCCGGCATAGTGTCGGACTGTTCGGTAAGCTTTTTCGAGTTTGAGCATTCGGTCCACCGGAGCGTTCGGTAATTTGTCAAATTATCCGGTAAGTTCTCTCGAGTTTGGCCACTTAACCCACCGAAATATTCAACACTGTATCGAACTGTTTGATAAATCTTTTTTAGTTTCGATGTTTTATACATCGAAGTGTTCGACATAGCATAAGAGAAGGGGAGCCACGAGGAGACTGCCGAGGCTTCCAGTAGTTGGCGATAACACCCGACGAGCTTTATGCTAGGAGACCTTCATACAGAGAAATAGAAAGAAGCAAAGCAACTAAAGCAAGGGCGGAGAGAGAGAGAGAGAGAGCATCAAGGAAGAAGAGAGAGAGACTGCAGGAGTATAGAAGAAACACACATACACTTGTACTGTACTCCCTCTCCTTCTGCGTGCGAAACGAACCAATTCCATGCTCATGAATCTCTGTGTCCAGTCCTGGTAGCAGATCAGATCAGAGGGAAAAGAGAGAATTACCTCGAGATCTAGAGAGAGAGTTAAAGGTTTAAGGGGGAAAGAAGGGAGCTATACGAGAATAGAATGTTCCCCTCCAGTTCCAAGAAGCCCAGCGCTGCGTCCGCAAATGATAGGCCTATGTGCGTGCAAGGCGACTCCGGGGGCCTCGTCCTCACCACCGACCCCAAGCCCCGCCTCCGGTGGACGGCCGAGCTCCATGACCGCTTTGTCGACGCCGTCGCCCAACTCGGAGGCCCGGACAGTACGTAACACGGTAACATATGCTTCAGTTTCAACGGAATTCTTATGTGTTTAATTTGATCGCTTCTTCTCCCTCTCTCTCTCTCTCTCTCTTTTTTTTTTTTTTTGCTACCTGAAGAGGCAACTCCAAAAACTATCATGAGGGTTATGGGAGTCAAAGGCCTCACCCTCTACCATCTCAAGAGCCACCTTCAGGTACATTTTGCTGTTTGTAGCTCCACCTATTCAAGGTGAAGATTAGAGGTTAATCTTTGTGCTCTCTCTGATATTTGCCTTGCAATAAATTTTCTCTCAGAAATTCAGGCTAGGAAAGCAGCAAAAAGAATTTGGTGATCATTCAGGTAAGCATGCAGGGTAGATAAAAGATCTTGGTCTACTTAATTAAACTACTCTTCTTAAAGACCTGTACCATATAACGTTCTTGTGTTCTTAGCTAAGCGCATCGATCGGATCTCTATCCGCCTACGATCGTTCTCAATATGTTTCTCCAGATCTTTATTCGAACGTTAGGTTTAAGAATTGCCTTAACCTACAAGTATATTTGTATCAGGCATCAGTAAGTAGAGCTGTTCGTAAGGTTGCTGCATTAGTTTCAAAATGCATATAATATTCTCCAATGATCTTCATGTAGCAATGGAGATGCAACGAAATGTGGCCTCTTCTTCTGGCGCCATGGCAAGAGTCATGAGCGAGTAAGCTGATTTCCAGGCTCCAATAAAGTCCATATCTGCTGCAATCTTCACTATCTTAAGCTTATGATAATATGATAGATAAAGATCATCTAATTTAATGATTCTTTTTTGTTAATATTCAGCCGCAGCGTGAACGTGAATGAGGCACTACGGATCCAGATGGAAGTGCAGAGAAGGCTCCATGGAGAACTAGAGGTACGATACTTGCAAATTACTCTACATGTGATCAATATTCGGCATGCTTAGGAAGTTTAATAACTTTTGGCACACAATCGAATTTCCTTCTGTCTCTACACCTGCATGTTGCTCATCAACTTTACATTCATAATGAATGTTCTTAGGAAGTTTACAGATTTCACAGCTGATATGTCAACTTTTATAGCTTCTTTAATTTGAGGACTCCAAATTCTGTCGTTCACATGTCCAAACTAAATTTCCACGGTTGCAAGAAATTTCTATGGAAGTTTACTTGGCACAACTTTTGTGTGTGTTACTACTCATGCATCTTCTTCTTTCAAGACGAAAGTAGTGACTTTGCATGCATGACATGATGCAGGTGCAAAAGCACCTCCAGATGAGGGTTGAGGCCCAGGGAAAGTACATGCAGTCCATCCTGGAGAAAGCGTACCAAGCACTCGGGTCCAGCGAATGCGCCACGTGGCCCACCGGGTACAAATCTCTAGGCAGCCAGGCTGCGGTCCTTGACATTGGCGGCAGCTCCATGGGCTTCTCTTCCCTCCAGGACCTACACTTCTATGGAGGAAGCAGCAGCTACATGGACGACCAGCACCAGCTAATGCTACAGTTGGATCAGAGGCCAACGACAATGGATCACAACTTCTTGACTCTGGGAGAGAGTGGCGGCTCATCTGTAAGCAAGAAGGGCGCCATGCCTGCTGCTAGTAACCATTGCAGCTCCACCAGCAACAGCTCGATGATGTGGGCCGGCGGCGAAGAGCAGCAAGCGAAGAGCGCCGCCACCGGTCAGCTCCAGATGGGGTCGATCATGTCAGGCGACTCGATAGGCAGTAAGGCCTTCGAGGGTTCGAGCTCCAAGCTCGAGATGATGTCGTCTCCGCCATCGCAACGAGCACCTCCCGCGGGAAATGAGGGGATGAGTAGCCCGATGGTTGGAGCTCAGGCTAGAAACATGTCCTACAGCTAAGAATTTAAGCGCTGATCTGGATCGAGCAGAGTGTAGTTGGTTTTATACATTCGGTTTGTTACTAATTACAGAACGTGTGATAAACGCACATGCTTGATGGTGCTTAAGTTGCTAACTGAGAGCCTGAGATTACGTAATCATAAGTTTTTATCACATCTTAGCGTCAGTTGAGTTTCTTGGACTTGTACATTAGCAGGAAATTTATGTTGGTCCTTCCCAGGATGGGAAAAAAAACAACCTGAGTGATAAATACATGCATGCATGGTCCTCGTTTTCTATTTGTTTATGTTTCAACAATTTTCTGTGAAGTTTCTGTGTCTGAAATTTATTTGTTGCATCCATTTGATAATGTGTCAAAAGTTTTGTATTTTTATTTTTAACAAACAGATAATATTATACTTTTTATGTTTTAAACTGATGTCATCACTGACTTCTGCTTCTTTCATTTAGAATATAAGTATTTTCTGAACTCTCCAGGTGGAACTAAAGAGTAAGTCAAAAGACAAAACTGCCCTCATTTAATTTCTTCTCTCTGCCACCTCCGTCCTCGCCCGGCTATCACACGCACGCCTCTAGGCTCCTGTGCCACCTCCTCCTCGCAGACACCACCACCGCTAGCACTGGAAACGGTGAGGCGCAGACGGCGACGCATCCAGATGGGGCGGCGGCGGCGGCGAGTCTAGCTGGGGTGATAGCGGCGACAGTCCTGGATCTAGCGGCGGCGGCGGCTCGAGATCTAGCGGCGGCGGTTGGATCTAGCTGCAGCGACGGCGACGGTGGCCACGCCTCCAGCTTGGACGTTGGTGGCGCTAGAGACTGATGTCAAGGGAGGGGGGGAATGGCGGCGACAGCGTCAGGGTAGGGGTGGCGGCCCGACGACGCCTGGAGCGAGCATGGCCACGCGCCGTGGCGCGCTAAAGATCGTGACGGGCGGCACAGCCCCTCTACCTCTCCCAGTCGGCCAGCGCGCGTGCAGGACCTCACCATCCACCTGAAGTTCGCCGGAACCACTAATTCGTCGAGATCCATCGATGATGGAGGCAACTCAGCGCCTCTCCGCATCGGCGGGGGATGAGGTGCCCACGTTGGATCTGGGAGGCGGAGAGGGGCGGGAGAGGAAGAGATTTTTTTTTTGACACCGCAGGAAGAGAGTTGGGGCGGGTGGGCACGTGAGACGAGGAAAAGTTGGCGTGAGTCCCACTCTCAGCTCCTTATATTATTGGACAAAAGAAAATGCCTACAAATCTTTATATTGTATGACGGAAAGAGTAATATTAATTTGACTATTCGTTTTATTTATTTAGTTTATAAATATCATATATTTTATTATAATTTAATTTATCATTAAAATTATTTGAATCATAAATTAAAATTTTACACATTTGAACTAACTTTTTAATAAAACAAAAGTCAAAATTAATATTAAAAATTAACAACAATATCAATTTAAAAAACATAAGATTTAGTAAAATGAAGAGCGACTCACAAAAACAAATGTGTGAAGGGTACTAATTGGTACTCTCTCCATCCATCTACAATGGCGAATTACCTAAACCAAATTTTTCATGTTTGATCTGCGTATTTCCGTCTGGCGCTATTGATTTATCTTGTAGAGTGCGCCAATCACTGTTTGGCTAGGCAGCTAATTAGTACGACAGGTGGTCGGCTCATTAAGCTACCAATTCTCTTCGTGACATTTTCTCCTCCGTGACTATTTCACCTCGATGAACGCGAACAGAGTAAATAGATTATGGTGTTTTTTCTTTCTTCGGTCTCTGTGAAGCTCCAAATAGATGGACAGAGGGAGTAATTCATGTATAAAAATTCACCTACGTACATGTCCACACACTCCTCTAGTTTTCGGTAGAGAATTCACGTATCCAAGCAATGGCATCTAACCAAACGATGCGGCTTCTACCTTAGTAGTGGTGCAGTGCGACTGCAGGTACGCGCAGCAAGAGGGTCGGCGGCTCGGCGCATCCGTCCGCCGTCGCCGGAGAAGAACTTCGGCATCCGGGGTCGTCTCGTCGATATTGCGGCGGCCGTCATTTGATTTACCAAACATGGGCCTGAAAGCCGTTTGCTTGGACCACAGAAGCCAACCTGGGCCTGATGGGCCTACATGGGAGCCCATCTCAGTACAGAACGCAACATCGGTCCACCGTTTCTAACGTCAGCAGCGACGTTTACGAGCAGGCTACCATTTGACTTTGACCTTTTGACTTGCGACGGACACGCGCCCAGCTTCGTCAATTCAGTTTGCCGTTTTCAAAAAAAAAAAAATCTAAGCTTGCTTGGTGTTGTCTGACGTCACTGTTCCGCACAACTCATTTGTCAATTCAGGATTTCACATAAAGTCAATTTCATTCGAGTAGATTTCTTTGCCTGAAATATATACCATCGAAACTGACAAATGAGCTGCACGATTAGAAAAATTAAACGCAAATCAAGCCAAACATTCTAGAAGAAGGGAGGAAACATTTATGCGCCTGATCAGTCATCTCCGACGGCTGCCCGGTTTGACCGACAACTTAACCCAATTCAACTCAGAGAGAAATTTGTATATTTAAGATTTAAAATATTGTTTTTTATAAATTTATTATTTATATAAATAATACATATAATTACTTATATCTATAATTTATAAGTTAAATGACAAATTTTTGAAGTACGTTGTTCCTGCTCAAGGGAAAAAAAAACCGAAAGGCTCGCCAAATACTCTTTTCGCTAACCGCCGGTCCGCCGCACCTCCTCCTTCCTCCACCCCGGTCCGAATCGAATCCCTTGCTCCCCCTTCCTCGCAACCTTCGCATTAAAGCAAGCCAGCGAGCTTGGTTGCGGCGAGCTCCTCTTCCCCACGAATCCGTCTCGCTTCCCTGCTCCGAGCCCCGACCCAGCGGCGTGAGCAGAGGGGAAGAAGCCACTCCTCTTTTCCGGTGCCCGGTCGGGTTGCCCAGTTGGCGCCACCGGACCGGAGCGCGGTTTTCTCGGGGGGCTTGTTTTGCGGGCTGGCGCGATGATGAGCAACAGCAGCGGGCCCGCTAGCACGAGCAACGGCGGATCCGGGGATGCTGGCGGCGTGACCAGGAGGAACACCCGGATGCCTAAGTGTGAGATCTCGCGCCGAATCTCGTAGTACTGTACTCCTATATGCGTGTTCTTCCTCGCTGAGGCAAGACAAGGGCGGCGAGACGCGAGAGGTGTCGCCGAGAGGATATGCACACATCTGCCTCTCCTCGGGTTTCGAGACGCTGCTAGCTCGCCTTCTCCTACTGGATAACCATGGTGGAAAATCGTTTCAAGATGTCATACATATCCCTGGACCCTGGTTAAGCATGCGATCTAAGCTTAGTGTTTTTTGCTAGTTCAATCTACAAGGAAAGCCTTCAACCCAGTTAGTACATGTACATCATTGTATTAGTTGCTCAATGTGTCTCATGGAATCGTTTGAGACCACCATGATAGAAGTCTTTGCTTGAAATTGATGGAGCTTCAGCTTCATCAATAGAATAGTGTTTTAACTTTGCTTTAATAATGACTTGTGATAAGTGTTTTTCAATTCTATCCCTCCAATATTGGGGGAGCACTATTATAATAATGAACTCCAACAGCTACATTCATCGGTCGATGCAGAGGCTGCAATATTGAAATATATTGCCTTTTCTTAAAAAAATGTTTTGTCTTGTGTGTAAGCGCGTCCTTACCTTATTCTTCAACATTTCTACATGCAGATTCCAAGTTCACACAGCAGGAGCTGCCAGCTTGTAAGCCGATTCTTACTCCAAAATGGGTAAGCTTCCTTGTGTTAGAGATTATCACACCTTTTGTTCTTGAGGATAAAAAGAGCTTATATTGGTGCAGCTCACTGATGCTTTGATGTTTGACTTGTGTTGTTTAGGTTGTCTCTGTGTTCTTTATCGTCGGAATCATCTTCGTTCCCATCGGTGTTGTTTCGCTGCTAACTGCACGAGATGTATGCTGATCTTTTCTTTCTTTTCCAAGCTTTACATATGCTTTAAGACTTAATACTGTCTTTGTGGTATTTTCTTCTTTTTTATATATTTATGCTGAATGTATGCAGGTCGTTGAGATTATTGATCGGTATGATGAGGCTTGTGTGCCAGGCAATATGACTGAGAACAAGCTTGCTTACATCCAGAATTCAACCATACCCAAAAACTGCACAAGGACTCTCAAGGTATGAGGCCTAGATTTTCCTGGTTATTACGTTTTGAAAAGTTAGGCATTGTTAAGGTTGTAAAGTTCAAATTAACATTTAGCTGTAAGAAAACATCTTAGAGGCTCGAGCACATTTTCTTTGGCTGAAAAATTGGCTTCATTGCTCCCAGGTTACAAAGCATATGAAGCAGCCAATTTTTGTGTACTATGAACTTGATAACTTCTATCAGAATCATAGGAGGTATGGGCATTACTTTTTTGTACCTTTTTGGGCCATTACTTCCATCTTCAGTATTTTGCACAACTTGACATCTATTTACTTTCTAAGCTTGATAAATTACCAGAAACATATAGGATTTAGCATTCACAATATTTTCCTTCTCCAGGTATGTAAAGAGCCGAAACGATGCACAGCTAAGAGATGCTAAAAAAGCAAACCAGACAACTGCTTGTGAACCAGAGAGGACGACAGCTGATGGAAAACCAATTGTTCCTTGTGGTCTGATTGCTTGGAGCCTGTTTAATGATACGTATAGTTTCACTCGTGGCAATGCAAACTTGACAGTGGACAAGAGGGACATATCCTGGAAGAGTGATAGGGAACACAAATTTGGGAAAGACGTCTATCCAAGCAACTTCCAGAGTGGTTCACTTATTGGTGGAGCAAGTCTTAACCCCAAGATCCCGGTACGTAAATCTTATTCTACACCACCTTACGGTATGGCATATGCTTGCCATAGGGAAACTACCATGTGTGTAACATATATCTGCATGGGTGACATCATAACACCTGATAAGATCAACTACATTTTCATTGATTTCTTTTTGCTAGTACAACGAAAAGAATATTTTGGATGTAGAACATATTTGGGAATCACTCATGTCAGTTGTGTTTAGAACATATTTGGGAATCACTCGTGTCAGTTGCGTTTTCTATGACAGTTGAGCGACCAAGAGGACCTCATTGTTTGGATGCGGACTGCAGCTCTTCCTACTTTCAGAAAGTTGTATGGGAGGATATATGTTGATCTCCAGGAGAATGACACAATAACAGTCAACCTGCTTAACAACTACAATACATACAGCTTTGGTGGCAAGAAAAAACTGGTCATATCGACTGCAACCTGGCTTGGAGGGAAGAACCAGTTCCTTGGATATGCTTATCTTATTGTTGGTGGGCTCTGCATTTTCCTGGCATTCACATTCACTTTGCTATACCTCATCAAACCAAGGTTGGTATATGCTATATCCGCTGCCATTGTCCAGCATTTTCCTGGCATTAACATTCACTTTTATCTGGCTTTTAGATCTAGTCTGTAATTTCATCAAATAGATGCACCCTCCATATCAATATCATGTAGCCTATCAAATTCGTAG
This sequence comes from Zoysia pacifica, assembly GCA_001602315.1. NCBI lineage: Eukaryota > Viridiplantae > Streptophyta > Magnoliopsida > Poales > Poaceae > Zoysia > Zoysia pacifica. The sequence goes on along the minus strand of BCLH01000527.1, from coordinate 54,260 downwards.
AAAACCTGTAGGCAGTTACTTAGATTATGTTTGGGGCGGACTATTTTATCTTAGCGCCTCCTAGCCTTGTTGAGCTTGAGGTGGTACCGAGATTTGGGTTGCTTGAGCAGATTCCATGCTTTACTGCTTTGGGCACCTTTATTGACTGAACATCCAATGGGAGCATCTTCTCATGTAAATTTTGGACTAGAACCAGGCAACCAGCTGTTCCAGTTTACTTGGGCCCTTCACACCCTAGTTTGCTTATGCAATTGCTCGAGCACTGTAGGTTTACCCTAGGATGTTTTGAGCATGAATCATATTCTGGCATGATCAAGTCCTTTGTCACAAGACTGATCTCATCTGTGAGTGAAGGTAGCTGTTCACTCGATAGCTTGAGTTTTTCCTTTTTGTAGGTTAATAAATTGATGTGTGGTCTTTGCAGGAAATTGGGCGACCATAACTACTTGTCCTGGAACAGGCATCCTGGAGGCCGTTAAAGCGCCATGTGGAATCCACGTGACAGGAGAAAAAAGCCCAATCACTTGAAAATGTATCATGCACAAAATGATACACCCGAAATTGCCAGCGGGCTTAAGCAGGGCTATGGTTAAGGCTAGAACTTCATGTACAGTTTGGAGAAAGGAGTCACTTCATTTTGTTCATTCGTTCTTGTGTTTTTTTTTTCGAGCTGCATATAGCAGTGAAGATGAGAGTACCGGTTGATCTCCAATTGCTTGTTTAGCGATATAAGAGTAAGAAAATGGTCTCTTCTGTAGTATTTCTACCACATGACGCTACGGCTGTCTGAGTACTGACTAGTGATCGTCGTCGTGTGATACCAGATAAGTGCTGTATGTTTGACCTGTATTCTGAAGATAAATACTAAATTCTGTACAAATTTATATTTTTGGACGCCATATGGTTTGAGACGATTTATACGTCACCTAGGAAATATTTGCAGTAATCTTTTTTATTGATACCTGCACGGTCCAAGTGCCGACCTCGTACAAGATGCATATGTAAAGTCATCTTTCCTTTATTGTTGCACACACGAAAAATGGAAAACATGAGATTCATACGTAAAGTTCATGCCACATTACTTCTTTATTGCTCCTCACATGTGAGGTATGGAAAGCGGGACTGGAAATCCTTTTGAAACATGATTCATGACACAGGCTGATCTGCCAGTCAGATTCAGCAATCAGCATGAGCTTCAGGAGCCACAACCAAACAGCCCCTGAAACTAAACACTAGTACTGCTACAACCAGAAATCAAGATTCATCCTACCCCCTTCCATCAATACATCATCATGCTCGATTGGATCCCCATGTCGCATATTATAGCACACAAAAAGGATCTCTCCGAGGATTTAAATACCAAATCTAGAGCCTTTCAGATATTCTCTTCAGCAATTGAGATGCTATTGTTTCCTCCGCCTCATCCTTTTTTGGGGACTCCCCCTCATTCCTGGTAAGCCATTCTTGGGCAGCAACCAGATCGGGGAGCACAGGTGCTCCAGACTGCCTCCAGCTCTCGGCATCAGCAGTCTTGAATCGGTCCAGAAGCAGCGCATGCATCCCAATGCTCCGGGCAGGGGTGTAGTCCTTCCGCAGGCTATCACCTATGTGGAGTGCTTTTTCTGGTGCAATGTTGCCAGCCATCTCTAGTGCTATTTTGTAGATTTTGGGGTCTGGCTTCTCTACACCAACAATGCCTGAGAACACCCCAAAGTCCCACTCTGAACCCTAGTAGCAAGGCCAAGATAAGCAATATATTAGGCTCTCAGCATTTACAAATAATGGAGAAACGAAACCAATGAAACTGTAATGCCTAATACAGTAGATATCAGACCTGATTCAACCCTAAAGCTGGCAGGATTACTTCTTTGTAACGGTATTCTGCATTGCTGACAATACCAACAGTGAGTCCCTTTTCCCTCGCCCATCTCATGAATGGCTGCGCATCAGGAAACACCGAGTATGGTGCAGAAGAGCCAAAAGAAGAGTAAATGCGCCTAAATATTTTCTCAAATGTCTCTTCATCGTAATCATAGCCAGCCTGTAGTACAGTTGGATTACAAAGCGACTGGATTAATAAGCCCTCTGATAACAAAAAGAGAGGCACAGTTAGTTATTACTATGATTCATGTTTACAGAAACAACTGTTACCTTAACAAACGAATTCTTAACACACGTTCTCCACCAATCGATATTTGGCATCTTTGCTGCGAATCCAAAACATGGGTACTGTCTTGCCATCTCAGTGTATGCAATCTTAAATCCCTCATGCATGCGCTTATAGTCAGGACATGGCATCCCTGCAGCCTTAGCTGCCATACAGTAGTAATCCCCAAGCTGTCCTTTGTAAGCAATAAGCGTACCAGTCACATCCACAGTGATCAAGCGTAATTTTGAAAGGAGAGACATGTTTGACAGTGATCCGAAATGTGGCCTGCCTTTATGTGTAATCAATCTGCAAAGTCACACAGTGAAAGTCAGTGATAGTTCCAACCACTTAATGCGGAAGTAGCAAAATAGGCAATTTAAAAAGTAGGAGTGGCATGATTTCAATACCAACATACTGCATTTTTAATGTCCGTTAGTGCAAATTTGAACGTCGACAAAAGGAAATTGGAGGGAGTCATTATTTTTGCATATAGCTGAATTCGTACGCAATATATCCTATAGCTAAATCTTTTGCACTAGCATGCTCTCTCGTCTCTCCATTCATCTCAACTAATAGCCTCTCAACCAATAATCACAGTAATGAAGCATGGAAATAGAAAAAAGGCATTCTGCTAGCATACGAAGATGAGCAACGATGAAGTGAATTAATGACATAGTACTTAGATCGATCATATTCTAAATTCTAATGTAACACTGATCTCGGCAGGAAAGGAACAATAACGATTATGCCATCGCTACAAAGGCATCCCCAAGAACCCGATAGAGGGGGCAGTGTTACAGGAGATGAGTCCCCTTCCGCGATTGGGATGAAACCTCTCCATCCCCATTCCCACCCCCGCCCCAGGCCCCCCGGCGCAGGGATCGACGGGGTCTCCGCCCCCGCTACCTCCAGCCTAAATGCCACCTACTGAAAAGGAAGGAGGAGGATTCGAGAGCCCGGCTCTCACCTTCAGTCGGAGGGTTCTGGCCACCGCGCTTGCTGCGCCTCCGCCGGGGATCTGAGCTTGTGTAGTGGGAACCAATGAATTGGTCCCGCTCGAAGGCGATTCGCTGCAGGGGTTTGGGAATTGGGAGATGGGAATTTTCGCTTGGTTTTTTGGGTTGGTATAAGTAGCGGGAGGGGGGAGTGGAAATCTGTGGAATTGGGACGGGATACCGGCTGTGGTGGTCCACGGTTTTGGTTCACCGGATTTCATCAAGCTTTTAGTAGTAGTACTACTGCTTGACTACTTTATCATTTATATTTCCTCTTTATATTTATCTGGACTTGGCAACCGACCGTCATACTCTGCCGAGACAATATCTCTCCTACTAACAAAAAGATAATAACTGTCGGTAATTAAGTGAAAATTCTTCAGAGAGGATCAGAATTTCTTCGAAAAATGAAAACGAAAATAAAAGCACGACACGTTCTTCTGCACATGGGCCGAACGGCCCAAGGTGACGTACCAGCCCGGTTTGGATTTAAAGGGCCTTAAATTAGTTTGATGAAAATTTTAAACTGGGCCGGTGCTTATGTGGTCAATCAAAAAGAGAATTTGGAGAACAGAAACAAGAGGGGAAAAGGATTTTTTTTTTCTCCCCGAAAGATCAGAGGGAAGGATTGAAAAGCACGGGGAAAGAAAGGTGATCATGCATGAACTGTACTGGTATTTTCCGTTGCTTAATTAGGTTCCACTCAAGCAGAGCCAACTGGCAGATTCATCCATGCCTTGTTTATCCCTTACAGTTACGGATAAAACAGTTGATCTTAACATATCAAAATTCTTATATAGCTGAAACGTATTCTGTCTAGTCCCATCCTTTCTATGTTGAATCAAATGTTTTTCATGGGATGGGTTTAAAGCTGAAGTCAGACGGTGGCTCCATTGCCCAAAAGTATGGCAAACACACAGTTTTCTGATAATATAAACTACAGATAGTTTATCACAAAATCACATATTTAAGAATATTACTACTCTACATCACAAAATCACGGATTTAGCATGTCTCAATTTTGTATAGTAGAAGTATATGTTTCATCGTAAAAGTACGGATTTTGTAAGCAAAATGTCGCAAAACTAATAAGTCTTAATGTGTCGATTGATCACAAAACCACATATGTACGTGCCACTTAGACAATATATAAGTACTCCACATAAGAAAATAAATCCACTAAGTTCCGAAGTGCAATGAAACTTACCCTAGCTACTTGAACTATGGCCTATAGCATCATCGTTTTGTCTTGCTCAGCTCAAGCCAGCGGGCGAGTAGTAATACTGTTCCATTCTCTCACACACACACACATGAGAGAGAGAGAGAGAGAGAGAGAGAGAGAGAGAGAGAGAGAGAGAGAGAGATGATTCTCCATCCAATCCAGCCAGCAAGTACTCGTTCTCTCCTACTGCCTGCAAACGCTACAGTACTTAACTCATGTGCATCCCCATATGAGATTCCTCCGTTCTACTGTACATTGCCAAAAATAGTCCCACTGTGCAAGTTTTCTGAAATAAGGGAATAGTTGGAGGAAGCTCATGAAATACATCGGCTTTACGATTTCATTTGATAACAAGCTAGGAGTATACATGAAACATCATTTGCGAATGCTCCTGATCAGAATTACGTTATGCATCACTTCGCTAAGGTGTTGTTAGCACTGGGATATGTGGCTTTCCAACAGATATCCGTTACAAGAGGATAATTTACTACTAGTATATGATCGTAACAAACATAATGTTCTAAGTTAAAATTACAAAGTATAGTTTGAGGGTACATACAATTTATCTTCTTCAAGTTTAGAATCACTACTGCAAGTTTTATTTAGTCCCCTGAATAAGTAAGAGTTTTGTGAGCACGGCTCGGTTTGCACCAAACAGTGGCCTGAATTTTGATGTCACCAACCAGCACTTCAAGTTCTCCAAAGAGAAGAAATGGTGACCAGCCTACCTACTTTGTTGTGTCCAAAAAAACAGTGACCAAGATCTCATGTGTTTTAGTTAAATTTGCAAGTTAATTAGATTGCAAATAAGCGGACCATATTGCATACTACATTTCAACCTATTCTTTTGCATCAGGTGATCAATATGTTATTGCCCAAGATGCATTTCAATAAAACATATCTGTTCCTACACACTGACGAAGCTCCCATGTGGCCAAGGGGGACCATGGCCCCCGGACCTGAATGAACAATACATTGTTACCGTTGATCAAAGTGTATGTTTAATTAGTGAGGCCACACTGATTATTTGCTCAAGCTTTGCCCCTACACTTATTCATATTACTTTGCGCAGCACATGCCACCTATATCTATTCAAATTACCCTCTTCTGTTATCTTTCATAACCCATTTCATCAAATGACCTAATGACGAGAGAGAAAAGGGCACCTGCAGACCGCTTGGTCTATGGACTGGCTACTAGCTAGTCTCGTCATGAAGGAGAGTATAGCATTTGTCCAACCAGGGAAGTCTTAAGGATGCTAGTTCCTCTCTCCATCTCCCACTATTAGTGATGTTTTTAAGTGATGTTTTTGGTTTTATAAAATTAACATTTGACCATTCGTTTTATTAAAAAAAATACAATAAATAAATAAATTAAGCTTAAAATACTTTTAATAATAAATTATTTGAAAATAAAATAAATAATATTTTTACAAAATTTTTTTAATAAAATGAATGGTCAAAAGTTAATTTAAAAAAGTCAAAAACGTCAGTTATATCGGGGCAGAGAGAGTATTGCATTGTCCAATTTAATTAGATTGTAAATACACATGCAGAAAAAAAATGCATCCATACAAGTATTTGGTAATGCTACGGCTTGCATTCTCAATTTTTTAGATAATTACATTCTCAAATTTAGATTGCAAATACATCTATGCAGTATGTAAGATGCACACATACGTATAAATTCGGTAGTTCACTTATATCAAGCGTGAATTCCCGCTCACTAGTAGATTAGTAGTTTCTTAATCCCAATAATCATGAAATATCACACTAACTAATAATTGTCATGAAATTCCATAAACACATTACCAAATCCTTACCAGTTAATGACCATAAACTAAAAACAGAACATGAAACGGTACACATCAAGAACAAGTTCACAATTAGATTAGATTAGTTCATGCATGCATGCAAGCACTACGAGGGATTAGGAGTCATGAATAAGCCACATATGCAGTAAGAGCACCTACTAGCTAGCCCTGCATGGCGTGCAAGGCCATCGGTGCCGTGGCGTCCAGGAGACCGATGGCCGGCGTCGCCAGGCGGGGCTCGTACGCGAACAATCTGAAACCGGCGACACCGCCTGCGCCGTTCCCGACGTACGGGTACGGACACGGCGGCGCCCACCGCCACTCGTCGCGGCTCGAGTCGAAGACGAGCACATTCGCGGGCGCAGGGCCCGCCGAGCCGCGTGGCGCGAGCACGACGAAGCTGCCGTGCGCGGCACACTCGAACCCGCGCCCTCCCTCGGCGGCGGCGAACTGCTCGTGTACCTCTGGCGGCATCCTCGCCACCTCGGTCCATGCCCCGCCGCCGCCTGCTCCTCCTCCGTGCCCGCCAGCGCCGCGCAGGGTCCACACGCGCACGCTCCGCGGCACGCTGAGGCGGCTCTTCTCTACGGCTGCCACCATCCCCAACCTTGCTTCACTGTGCCTCCCGCCACCGAGCTCCACAAGCGCCGGAGACCGCAGGAACCTCCTCATCGGTGGCTGCACCTTGCTCCAAACATTGGCTGCCACGTCGAACACCAGCACCGCAAAGGGCGACGAGCTCATGCAGTAGAACCTACTACAACCAATATGTAGAACTTGCATGTAACTATTGACCATTGAGTCGTATATATGGGATAAAGAAATGAAATTGCCGATCGATACACGTGCAGACTTACCTCCCGGAGGCGAAGGCCATCCCGGCTCGGGGGTCCAGGGAGGACAGACGAGGGAGGATGGAACTAGGTGCCCAGAAGCCGGAGGGCGGAAGGGAGGCGGCGTCGGCAACGAAGGTGTCGGCGGAGATGTTCTTGACGGCGAACGGGGACACCATGTCATCGCCGGCCACAACGGCAATGAAGGAGGTAGGTCCCGCGGCGAGGCCAACGGTGGGGGAGAGGCGCACGTTGGGGCAGATCGGCAGCGGTGCAAGGAGGCGCGTGATGGGGTTGACGAGGAGCAGCGTCTTGTGTCCGGACGCGTCAGACAGAAACGCGAGCAAGCCCGCCGACGCTGCCGCCGGGGAGAACGTCTGCCCCACACCGGGTGGTGGCAGAGGCAGCGGGAGGTGGGACCAGGAAGGGACCGGCCCGGTGGGATCGAGGAGGAGGAAATGCCCCGCGGACGGGACGGCGAAGGCGAAGAAGGGGAGATGCGGAGAGAGGACGAGATGGGAGTGGAGGAACGGGGAAGAAAAGAGCAGGCTGTAGAAGCGGCGGCAGGCAGCGCGGAGGCGCAGGAAGGACGGCGTCGGCAGGCACGCTAGCACGCGGTCCACCAGCGGCTGCGGCAGCCGGCGCCACACGCGGGGGTCCATGTCCACCACCGCCGCGGAGGAGGATGAGGGGAGGGCTGGCAGCGGCAGGTGGTGAGGGTTGAACATGCTGTGCCGGCGCTGGTGTGCCCTAGACGCTCTGGCGGGATCGGACTCGATCTGCTGAGTGAGTAAGCGGGAGGGCTGGGGAATGTGAGTGAGCTGCTGCAACGGCAAGTCGACCTGGGGAGCAAGCATATGATTGAGATCCCAATCGAGTATACAGTGATAAATGTGTGTGCACAACTGCACATATCCACTGCTATAGTACTCCTAGTAAATTCGACGGAAATGTTGGAGAGAAACCGTGTTATTTTTTGTGAATTCTTATTGATAGCTGCTGGCTCGGTTGGCCCTAGGCTTTGCTAGCTCCGTCCTGTCATTTCATGCATATGTATGCGTTGTTCTGAATATTTTGATAGGGCAGAAGCTGAAGTCTCTGAACTCCGCGGAGAACATGCTGCAAGAACAATGAGAGGTTTATTCATCACGCAGTGTCACTGCGGTCTCCAATTTGTTGAAGTTCACCAATCAAGAGGCATGTTGCGCATGTTTGTGCTCGCTTATATGCTCGATTTTTAGAAAGCTCACAATTACCGTATAATTTTAACAACAAGCTAGTGACATCAAAGAGATGGAGATGTGAACTTTGGACTTGCCTAATTTATGGAGCTCGAGTGTGTGGCAAACTAATTTTGAAATTAGAAATTATTCAAATATATGGAAAGGACTCATGCATAAAGAAATATTCCACATAAGGTTGGCCGCAAATATAGTAATAACAAATAGAATATGTGCTGTGTAACTAATCATAAGTACTATGAAATTAAGACTATTTCCGTTCGTATCTCAATTAATTAGAGCTATATAGCTTTCTGGGGTGAATTTTTGGTAGGAGCACTGAGCAACTCATTGTATGGGTAGGATGAAAACAACTTGAATTTTGGCTTGCTCTCGCTAGTGATGGATGCTTTTCTCGCACACAATTAGAGCAGATGACGGAGACACGGGGTGAGAGAGTTTGAGATTGTGAATTGGAACAGGAGACACAGGAGATTAACACAAAGGATTAAAAACTGAAAGAGAGATGGAGTTAGAAGTTGGGAGGATGAGAAAGAATTTCAATGAACTTTCATATATCAGACAGTAGGGGGAAAATATTTTTCAATAAAAATCAATCAGTATAATTTTATGAGAGCTAAACTTTTATTTTTAAAAATGTTCAATCTAATTATACCGATAAGACTACTTATGTAAGTAAAAGGTCAATATAATGATAAGACTGCAGAGCTAGGGTCGACCTGGCAAAATTTTAGTATGTTATTTATATGTCCGTAATTAGTTTTTCTAACGCACATAAGATGTGTGCTGGATGTTTGCTTTTGATATACATTGAAATATACTATATAAGGGCCGCTGGATTGCTAGAAAATTTCCTAAATCCTACATTTGAACTATGAAATTGACTAGGTTTATGTGAAACTCTTTTACAATTTTTGTAAAACACTTGCGTTCCTATGAAATTGAGTAGTGTATTTTTTTTTTTGGCAAAGTATAATTAGATTCACGCATACCTAATTAAGGGATTGAGATCCCCTAACTTTATGGACTTTGAAGTCACGAAGGCAAGAGATTCTTATTCGAAAGATGTTAAAATACTTAGAATTAACCACAATCGTCCATTCGATCAATATATAGGTACCTAGTCAAAGATTATAAAATAGTGAATTCGATAAAAAATAATAGATCCGATAAAAAAATAATAGATTTTGTACTGATTTTTAAAAATTGACGACTGAAATTAATAGAAGAAGTAAAGATACCTAGAATATCTCTAGCTCCGTAACATCTCTCTTCTTATTCATACAAAAGCACCCCGAGAAAACGGATTAGCTGATCTTGAGAATCCCGCAAAGCCACCGTCGTGCTATCCACAAGGCCACCGACTGCATGCATTCTTGAGGATTTTTACATACTCCTCTATTCTTATGTTTCAAAACAATTTGTAGAGGAAATTAAAATCCGTGGCATTCAAATACTCCTACTTGATACTCCTAGATTCTTGCAATAATCTAAAGGAACCTAAAAGATGTCGAATGAGATAGGAGTAATATCCTGCCTGTGAAGAACTTTGTTAAGCCTGTGGTGGACAACGAGACTACTCGTACTGTAGATCTAGTAGCAGTGCAAGAGCTGAGTAGTGGCTAGTCCATGGCATGCAGGACCTAGCTAGGGCACTTGGTAGCTGGACGATTGACATGGAGTAGCCAACACAGAACGAACGCAGGCTTTCCCTTCCAAAAAGCTGAGAGCGAGGGAGAGACGAGGCCAAAGATTGAGTTGACGCGAACGCAGCATGAGTATGACCATGCCAGCAGCTATCAAGCTTACCGGCCAATCCATCACTCGCCGAGCATCGATATGCAGTTTGTCCGTTGCCATTCCCACTCTCGTGTCGCTGTCGCGGCGTTGTGTCCCGCTGCTGCCCCCGTTTCCATTTTTGAACAGTGCTGCTCCCTTTCTGAAATGCCGCTTGCACACGTCCCTCGTCGATCAGCTCATCATCAATAAGACTTCGCTCTCCTCCAGGCTCCAGCCACAGCCACGGTTCATTCATTTCAGCGCTAGCTCAGCTACGATGACGACTCGATAGCAAGCAAATCGATGGATGGATGGGTTCGATTTTTTACGTGTTTGTCGGGCCAAGAGTAAAGACGACGACGTTCACAAAAATTCTGAGGCTTTTCAAGGTCATATGTCCTCATTGATGGAGTATATTGTCTTTCTAGTAATACTACTTCACTACTACTTAGTACAGCACTCTCTCTATCAATTTTTAGTTGCTATCTTAAAGGTAGATACGAGAGTTAAAGAGTGAAAAAAAATAAAATGTACTGAAAACAAAGAGAGATAAATATAATGGTGCATTAAGTAATAGAGAAAAGTGTAGTAATAAGCAAGGATAATAAGTAATTAAATAGGAAAAACTTATTATCTCTAAGATGAGAACTAGTAACTATGGACGGATGGAATAGATGTTTAGGTTAAGAAATGAGACAGCCTAAATTGTATTTAGTCTCTGCATCACCTCCTAATTAAGCCCTATAAAATCCATGCATTTTCTTCTCGATAGCTTCAGTTGTCAATCTGTCATCATGGCTAGTGACATTACCCCTACACTATTAGTTCATAGTACTAGTACTACTACGTGCAAGCATCCATACATCTATCGGCCGGCAGTTCTCTACCGCCACGAGCTGTATCCTACGGTAGCAGTACCGTACGTACAGCAACGTTTTATACAAGAAGATGAGATCGGTATACGTGTTACCTACTGCTGGCTACTCTACCCACCTCGATCAGCTGGCTCGATCTTGTGCACGTCTCTGGTCATGGCATAGAGAGCAGCATCACGTTCATGTACTTCTCCGCATCGATAACATCTTTTGCATGCGTTGCCTTCTCTTTCGCAGCAAACAGTCAGTCCCCGTTTGCACCGATAACGCCGCAGCATCAGCAGCAGGTTTAAAAAACCGCAATAAAACCATCGGTTAACAGTTAAAATCAAACGGTTTACTTTTTTTCTATATTACTAATTACGGTTTTCGAAAAAAATAATTAATTTACTAAATCAAACCGTAATAATAAAGTTAAAAACTATAAAAACATAACAGTTTACCGCGATTTTTTAATCTCTGATCAGCAGTGCCAGCAGCACAAGAAGAAGCGCCCAACTTTTTATTTGGTGGAGTGGTACGTTAGTAGTACTACAAAAGAGGGAGAATCTTGGCAGGGCTTTGTTTTGGTCACACGGCCCTATGATTTGCATCGACCTCTGACGTTCTGCTGCTGCCGATCGAGCTAGGTCCTGCTCGCAATCCTTTCACCCCATGACTTTGTGTGGCATACCTCACGTACGCCCTGATTCCCAGCGCTGGATTCGGCAGGAATTGGACCAGGTTTGGAAGAACAGAGGAGGAAGAGGGGATCAAATCAAGAGAAATGGCCACAATAATGCCTTTCTCTGGGCATATAAGGCATTGATTTTCAGATAGGAATAGCCAGTAGCTGAAACTGGAACTGAAATTTCTAAGCTAGTATGGTTTCGAAAAAGACACATTTTGCTGAGATTCATATATTAGCAAAAAGGGAAGCCTTTACAATCATGACTTACGACTCGCAACGGTAACAACAATAGCACAAAATTACCAAGATAATGGTAGGTAAGATCTTGAGAGAAACCTATGTAAAACTGGACAAACTGAAGATCTACAATTTACAAAAGACATGATTTTCATTTCATTTTCTGGGAACATGTTAAGGGAGCTATATTATTCACAATCACTCTACAGTTATCTGCAATACAGTTGTCAGCCTCGGTTTTCTGTACCTTCTCAAAAGCAACGAGGAGCACACTACACTTACAGATGAAAAAGCCATGCAGGCGCCTGCCAGCCATGGTGGCATCTGGAGCCCAGTGAACGGGAACAGAGCACCCGCGGCAACAGGGATGGCGACGACATTGTATGCCATCGCGAAGAAGTAATTCCAACGAATTCGGCTGAATGTCTTCCTGGAGAGGTCTATTGCCGTGATGACATCTTCTAGGTTGTTCCTTACCAACACGTAGTCCGCCGCCTCGATGGCAATGTCTGTGCCACCTCCAATGGCCATCCCGACATCAGCTGCTGCCAGGGCTGGGGAGTCGTTAATGCCGTCCCCAACCATGGCCACAATGCTCCCGTCTTTCTGCAGAGAGCGAATAACTTCAGCTTTTCCAGCTGGCATTACCTCAGCTCTCACGTCCTCAATACCTACCTGCCAAGGCACAATAACATGAGCAACAGCAATGAACGTGAACCTTATGAACAAAGAGAAGCGGAAACAGAATGAGTCTGACCTCTTTTGCAACAGCTTGAGCAGTTCTCCAATTATCCCCTGTAAGCATCACTGGATGAACACCCAATTTTTTCAGTCCTTCCACTACAACAGCAGCTTCTCTTTTCAGGGGATCAGTAATACCCATCAATCCCACAAAATTGCCATCATATGCCACAAGAATGCCTGTTTTTGCATTCGATTCCAGGTCAACCAAGAAACTTTCAGTTTCTGGTGGAATCGTTACACCGTTTTCTATAATCAAACTACGGTTTCCGACCTGTCAAAACATTAATCTTCCAAATAAGTAAGGATTTATGCAGAGGCACATAGCAATATATATAAATGCTGTAAGGTACTCTAGTCCATGTCTGACTCACCAAAACAGGCTTCCCATTGATCAAGCATCTAACACCTTTGCCTGGGATTGCAGAGAAGTCTTCAGCTTCAAGAAGCCACTGAGACAGTACCTCTTCTTTTCTTTGTTCAATACCATCTTTCGATGAAGGAAGCTTGCCAAAGAAATGGAAATGAAATGCATAGTCCAAAACAGCTTTGGCAAGAGGATGTTCACTGCTTGCCTGTCAAGCAAAATTCAAAAAGAATAAATGACTTATCAAACTTGAGTACAGGTAGTTTACGCAAATCCACAGAGTAGCCAAAATACTAGAGAGGAGGCATTTGTAGCATGTTTAGAAAGAAGCAGTAAAAAAACAAGTTAGTTTTAAGAACAACATGGTATTAATCATAACAGTAGTATTCGATCAAGTCTGCCTCACCTCTGCAGATGCTACCAGTGTGAGGAAATCTCCAAGGTCCATTCCTGAGAAAACCTTTGCATTTGTTACAACAGCCTTCCCTTGTGTTAATGTCCCAGTTTTATCAAAAACCACGTAATTAACATTTTGAGCTCTCTCCAACGCATCTCCACCTTTTACCAGCACTCCATGGTTAGCTCCAATTCCAGTTGCCACCATCACAGCAGTTGGTGTTGCCAGACCAAGGGCGCATGGACAAGCAATGACTACCACAGATATGGCGAACATGAGAGAGAAAACAAAGCAATTGCTATTTTCAGCAACCCATGAATTTGGATATGCGCCAAATCGTCCACACAAAAACCTACAAGTGTAGCCAATGCATAGGTGAGGAACTTGAATTATAAAATCACTCTTGTACAATATTTAGTGAAGTGAACTTACCACACAAAGAATGTAACTGCAGACAGTGTGATGACAATTGGAACAAAAATGCTAGCCACCTGAAATAATATGGAGGTAATGCAAATAGTTAACAAAACAACACATCTAAAATATGACGACCCTTCAATAGGCATAAGGCCTTTTCACAAGCAAACTAATCTTTTTGGAAGCTCCGTTAAATTAAATTTAAATGTACCGAAAACGGACAAGAGAGGCATTGCATGAAATGAACATTCTCTTAAAAAATTGTTAAAGCATTATGTCCACTACGAGGCATTTAATACAAAAAGAATGTAACCACTAATTCAGGTTCATAATTTCAACCAAGGGCAACAGCAAGAAAAAATAATTCATATACATGCAATATCAGCTCACAAAGTAAACACAGGATTTCTAATTAAAAAAAACAGAGAGGATACTTACATAGTCAGCAAATTTCTGAATAGGCGCTTTGGACATCTGAGCAGTTTCGACAAGAGAGATTATTTGACTTAAAACTGTTCCGGTTCCTACTTTTGTTGCTTGTATATGAAGGATGCCATGTAAGTTCATTGTCCCGCCAATTACCACATTGGATACTTCTTTGAGGACGGGTGCAGATTCACCAGTTATCATACTTTCATTAACATGGCTTGTTCCCCAAACAACCACACCATCTGCTGGTACCTTTGAACCAGGAAGCACTTTCAAGACATCACCAGGTTGGACTAACAGAGCATCAATCTCCCTCTCCCCGAGATATTTTCCTTCTGGGTTTGAAACAAACAACATGAGTTTGTGCATATTAAATTTTAAACTGTGAGATGGTATTGCTAAAGAACAGACCTTTGTCTTTCAGAAGCAAAAGAGCAGTAGCAGGGACCAGCTCTATAAGCTTCTTAATCGCATCAGATGTCTTCCCTTTTGCGAGAACCTCAAGATACTTTCCAAACAGTACAAATGTAATTATCATTGCACTTGTCTCAAAATATACAGGAGGTCGATATCCGGTGAGGGCTCCATAGAGGAGTGCGCAAACAGAGTATACATATGATGCTGTTGTGCCAAGAACAACTAGCACATCCATGTTTGTGGAGCCATGTCTCACGGCTCTATAAGCCGCAACATAGAACCGTTTGCCAATAACAAACTGTACAATGCTTACTAGTACCCACTTCACCAAATCGCCCATAAGGAATGGTCCACAGTGCATGCTTAGTAATGTGTTGATGAACGGTATACTAGGGCAGACCATACGTATAAAAAATACTGGAATCTGTTACAACGAAACAATTAGATAGAGTCAGAAAGCAAGCAGCATCGTATGCCAAGTCAAAAAAGTAGTTCATAATTGTAAGATATTCCTCATAGAAAGATATGCCCCAGCATTTTCTATGCTTCATTTGCACTGGTGCCTTTTATAATTTTTCAATCCGTTAACTGTCAATCAATGTGAATGCAGGATGATATCACATGTTTCCTAACATTTTTTTTTTTTGTGTGTGTGTCACATGCACGCAAAATGAATCAACAACAGTTATTCGGAACATCATGTAAGATGCAGCAGGAGAAACATCTAGCCAAAGCTGAAGAAATGTCTATGTAGGACATTTATTCATAGCTAAAAATATGAATCAAGATTATGTAAGGTCGAAGAGTCATTTCCATGCAATTCCCTATCTTATGCACACTGACGCGGTTTTCCCTACTGATACATTGGTTAATATTCATCATGAAACATGAATTCTGATTAAACCATCAGCCCAAGCTGATGTTGTATTGATTGAAAGGGGGAAAAAACGAGATAAGGGGAAAAAATCTTACACTAAGGAAGAGGCTAGAACGGAGAAGATTAAACATTTTGGAGGCCTCCTGTGCATCGTTTGAAGCCCCTCGACTGTATGGATTTTGCACGTGCGCTTTCAACCTCCCGTTGCTTCCCGTCTCAATTGTATCCACGATTGATCTTAGACCAACAGCTTCTGGATCGAATATTATCTCAACTTCTGATAGGACAGTATTTACATTAAACTGTCGCAGACCATCAATTTTCTTAAGAATGTCATGTAGTAAATCTACATCCCTCTCTGTGTGCAAGCCAATCAGGCCCAACAAAATCTTATCCTGTTCGCTACTCTGCAAGAATGCAGCTTCAAAACCAGCATCCTCAATGGCCTGAACAATTTCATCCTTGCTGATGGCAGAAGGGACATATTCAACTTCCCCTAATGAGGTTGCCAAGGCAACACCTACTCCATTTACACCAGGTAGCTTTCTTAAGATACCCTCAACTGAGTTTACACAATTAGCACATGTCATTCCTCCAATCCTAAATTGTGCAGATAAAGTCTTCTGTGACTTAGGCTGAGAGACAGCAACATCAGGGATAATTTCTGCATCAAATCCGGCATCTTCTATAGCTTCAATGATATCATCTACCTGCATAGATAAGTACCAAAATAAAATTGCAGCCATTTAAGAGAACCAAATATACCAATCAGTGTGGATAGATGTAACCTAGAGCATGTGGTTCATAGCCACATGCTTTTCTTTTATGGAAGCAACGTTAGCTTTAGTTTTGAATGAAAATTGCATTGATAAGGTAAAACCTATGAACCTAACAAGTATATTTATTATTACGACCAAATCATCCAAAAATGGTAGTGGGTTTCAATAATGTACATCTCATCCTATTGATCCCCAGCAAATGTAGGTGTGTCTTGCAATTCCCAGTGTTTCAGCTTCCAGTTTCCAAGCAATGGTGCATTTTGCAGAAGTTAATAACTATGGACAAGTGATCAGCTCAAGTATATACAAAATTGGCAAGTAGCTACTAAGCTCAACAGTCAACAATAGCTTTTTATAAGAACCAATAAAAAAAAAAGGACCCAAGGAAGATACCCAGCTTAACTGGGAGATACCCAACCATCACTTATGAAGTTTCACTAAAACAATTGATTAACTGGAGCGATCCCAACATTTTCCCCCTACATGGTGAATTTTGCTCCTTGCAGTAAGGATCAAACCTTGACCTCAGCACCCATGTTTTCCTGAAGTACGATCCAGCAGCCAACCAATCAAAAGCTATTTCCATGGGGTGCGGTCAACAGATTGCAGCTAGGTGCCAGCCTTGAGCTCCGGAATCTCAATACGCAGCGTCCACCAGCAATCACGAGTTTCCAACGAAGTTACAGCTCACCCAAGCCCAAAAGCGATAAAGAGCGCAAACTCATAGCACCGGAATTCACTCGATCACACGAAGTAAATACTCCACGATGGGAATGCACCGACTCCCAACTGCTAACAAAAACGTCACGAGCCGAAAGACGCGATCCGGTTTCCTATTCTGACACGCAAACGCAGCAAATTTAAGAGAAAAACATAATTAAAAAAAAACTACCGCCCCGCAAGCGTCAGCGAGCTCCCAATGGCTCCGGGAGAGGCACGAACCTCGCCTGGGGACGCGCGGGCACGCAAGGATCACACGGTTGACGGGTTGACATCATCAGGAAGCGTCGTATGTGATGGTCACCTTGGCGAGCGCGGGGTCGAACACGACGCGGGCGCGGTTCTGGAGCAGGGACACGGCGACGCGGCGCACGCCGGGGCGAGCGGAGACGGCGGCCTCGACGGCGCTGGTGCAGGCGGAGCACGTCATGCCCGTCACCCGCACGTGGGCCTCCGCGCACCCGTCCTCCCCCGCGTCGGCCGGCGGCGCTCCCCCCATCTCCTCGTCGTACGAGTCGAGCAGCGCCACGTCCTCCATGTCGTCGCCGCGCCCGCCCGCGGCGGCGGAGACCGGCGAGAGCTGCAGGTGGGCCATGTGCGTCGGACCGAGGAGGGAGGGAGTCGGAGTGGTGGGAATATTTGGTGGGAGGGGAGGACACGAACGGGGCGGCGAGCGAGGTGGGGGGGGGTGGGTGGTGGGGAATTAGTTATAAACTCGGAAAGCACGCGGCGATGGCGGAGGAGCAAATCGAAGTGGTTTGGAAAGTAAAGGGGGGTTATGGAAACATTTTGACTGTATTTCGGAAAATAATCTAAACTATCGGTAGTTAAACGTGGCAAATTCGCGTCGAATTCTCGATTTTGACTTTTCCGGATGTCTAGATTGCTCCTACTATTTCTCCTCTGACCCGGTTTCATGTTTGACGGCTGTGCCGAATCCCGGCGTTTAGCGATTTTCCCCTTTTTATTTTTATTTTCTATTTTTTGTTTGCCTTTTGGAAAAGGTGGATTGAAGTGGTTAAGAAACCTTCTGTTGGGTGGTTATATTTGGGGAAGTTGAGCTACGCCACCATAGTGCTTTCGTTTCAACAGGTAGGTTAGCTACATTTTTGTAGTATGGTGTCTGGCGTCATTGGCTGACTCACGGTCACGATTGCAGTGACATCCTACGCGTTAACATGTTTTGGCTACTGATAATTAAAAATATCGTGGCATGCTTTTGATTTCAACGGCGAACTAGTAATTTTAGTCATAAAAATGTTATCAGGGGCAAAGTAACTTTTCTTCCCCAACTTCACCGTTGCGGTGATCAATAAGACAAAAGTTTTAAATCTGATTTACAACAAGGGAAGTAAAAGAAAAATGTGAACGACAACAAGCAACCATAGGAAGTGAAATCTGTGTGCTGAAGATGGCCCGGACTCAGGTGGAATAATCGCACGTTCGGACGCGTTGCCCTGTCCACGCCACGCGTGCCGTCGTCCTCCGTTCCCTGTTGGTCGATCCATCCAACTGAATCCGATGGTTGAATGGACACCATCATCGCATCTTGGGGAAACGGGAAGCAAAGGCAGGCGACCGAGTTTGGTCAGTTGGGTTTGGTCTGGGGAGGAGGGTCCCCCCGGCCCCGGCTTGGTGTGGGTTGCAAGCCAAGCGTGTACCTGACCGGTTCGACGAGACACGGCAACCGGTGCCGCAGACGTCCGACGTTGACCCGCCGCCGCCGCCGGCAAGCAGGCTCTCGTGAGCCGTGACACCGGACCATTCTAACTTCTTTACCGCCACGGATTGATTAATCGCGTGCAATAGATCTCTATCATATCCTAGCAGCCGCTTTCGCGATGCCATCCGCGTCGCGGCGCACCTCTCTCCCTCGCCGCGCGCGCGCGCCCGGATCCGCCTCGGAGCGCACCCGCCGCAAAAGCGTCGACGACGACGCCGACGGCCGATCGGTCGAGGCACTCTACCTCGGCGGTGTCGTGCAGCTGCTCGCAAGTGGCGACACACACCTGGAAGAACAGAACCTATACGTCTTTTGACGACCGGTCCATTCGTGACCCGTGACGGCGGCCGGACCACCGCCGGGATTATCTTGCGGCGCGCATCACCACGCATCCTTCCAGGAAAAAGATGAGCACTCACTTTCACTGCCGCTGACCTGGAATCCTCGATCGAGTGATCGATCATTACACGTCGACGCAACCGAGCGATGGCTCCTAGCTTGGCCCTCTCTCATTGAGTCAGCAGATTTATTAAGCAGGAGATGGTCCTGGATTCATCAATTGCGCCGGCCTGTTTTCGAGTCTAAGACAGGTTCAGTTTTCGGACGTACTGCTGCTAATGATTCTTGTTCATTCCCTGCACTGACTGCTGGGCAGCTCCGTGACCTTGTTGTACCCCGTACTCCATGTTGAGGTAGGTGAGGCAGTCGAGAATATTGGTGGACAACTTGATTCTTGGACATGTGCTTCGGGCCTTGGGGTACTGCGGGTTGATTCCAGCAATGGACAACACCACGGGAACATGAAGAGCAGATACTATCAAATAATGCAACAGAAAGTGACCTTAGGCAGGTGCGTTGACTGCCTCACGTTCCGATAAATTATTTTGAAATCGTTCATACCCGCCCTTCAAAGACGTGTGATTCGCAAACCTTCATGCCTCATGGAAGAAGAGTCTCTCGTCCTCTCTCTCAAAAAGGAGACAGAGCTAGTAACAAGAAAGATGATATCTGAAAGCGAGAAATATGCAGAGCCACTCATGCGAAGTGTCCTTGCACGCTTAAATCAATTTAAAACTGCATTGGAATGTCGAATATAATGTACCAAAGTAAAAGTAATACAATCTTGATGGATCCATCAAAGTAAAGGTAGTACTCCACAATCTTGCTGGAGCCACCAAAGGTTCTTCCAACTTTTCCAAATATGCCCTCATGCGAGTTGTGCAGGAAACAAAAGTGAAAATCAGAATTCAAAAACCTGCCAGAATTTCTGGAAAAAATGTACGTACTCCTTAATCTAGCGGTGGTCCATCTGTCAGATACAAATGGATGCAAGCTTCCTTGCGCCCGACAGCACCGATGCGTAGCGAGCGCAGTACAATTTCGCAGTTGTACTCGCAGCAATGGCCGCCAGCAACCATCTGTACTGCAAGGTCATGGCGAGTCCACGCCTCGATGATGTCTAGATCTGCGCTAGAGGCAGTAGCCGGCAAGCAAGGGCATTGTCTTTTGGTTGGTGGTCCGTGACCGTGATGCGGAAAGGGACTGGGAGTTGAATGAAGCGTTCTTGAGGAAGAACCGCGTCATGGTGGCTGTAAGGTACGTGAAAATTACAACAGCAGATCTGAACGAGAGTCGTAGCCTCCCAGGTCAAAAGGACGGTGTGTATCCGAGTACTGCATCATCTCGTTGGTCAACTAGAGCATCGAGTTCTTCCACTTTGATTTCTGAGTGAAACCAGGGTCGTGCTCATCAGCTGGCCACACACGGCGTTGCTCGTGATACTGGCTCGTGCTGCAAGCTCGAACCGTAGTTGGCAGTGACTCGTACAGTCAATTATTTTGTGAGGCTTCTCATTTTCGAAAAATTTGATTAGCTTTCTTTCTGAGAGGAGCAAAGCCGGCTGGCCTGGTAGGTCGCCGTAACCTCAAGCAACGTTATGGGTTCTGATGGAATAGCCCACACACATAATAGAAGTTACACGGTACCGACTTTTTTCCTGACAGACCATGATCACTCACTCGGTGATACAAAAACAAAGAGATGAAAATGGCGATCCCATTTCTCTCTACCCACATAAGGCCTGCAACTGAGCTACGGATATTCCGGCCCAAAATCATTCATAGATCACGAGTAAAGGAGGCCCAATCTTCCCAGATTCGAATGCCGAACAACATAAGTCACGCTTTTTAGAAGCCAGCCCACACATGGTTGGTGCCACCTCCGTGTGATCCTGGGCCATGCTTTTGTTTCGTGACGTTGTGGGTCTTGATGTGAAACAACTTGAAGCTGCTATGGAAAACAAAATCTACTTACCTTGCATGAGCATGAACTCCAGAAAATAATTGTTGTTCGGACAATAATCCCAGTTCAGTTTTAAACTACGTCAACAGTTAAAAAATGAGATCCACGCGTCAAATAAATCGTTCTGTCAGTTCCCATCTCAAAATCGCAACCAGGAAAACAACAGCATGAGACATTGCAATTCATCAGCATGTGTACGTTACAATGCTGATGGCACAGCTACGGATAGAAAAAGTTTGAAGCGATAAGGTGATGCACTCCTGTTCGGTCAGCACTCCTGTTCTCAAAACTGTTCAACTACGTAACCTATGCAGTTGCCCAATTGAACTTGAACCCATGGCACCATCCGATCGATCGATCGGTCCTCCCGCCCTGTACCCGTAAAAAGCCTGGCCCTGCCACTAACACATGCATGCCACGAGCCCCGCTGCCGCTGCACGCGTGGTCATTCATCGCCCTGGCTGTCTCCCGCCGGAGGGGCAGCGGCAGCCAGCGATGCAAGGCACAGGCGGTGTCGGCACGTGACCACGTCGACGGCGTTCGGATTGAGCTATTCGTCACCGCCCGGGACCCCAGCTTCCCTCCACCCACCCTGGGGAAGATAGGGGCGGCGTGGCCCCCGCCGTACGGGAAGGCAGCGGCGACGGCCCCCGCGCAAGTGACCGCCGGCCGGCAGATGAGTAGTAGTAGATGACGACGGCGTCTCCCCACATTGGGATTCTCCTAAGCAGCAGGAAGAAGGCTTCAAAAATCTACTCCATGCCGGACCCGGGTGATTACTTGATGTAAAAGCAGAGAGCCGACAAGTTGTAGCACCCCGAAAAGCTTTATCCGTTTAATCTCTGAACCCAGTCAATGAGTCAAAAGGAACTGGCTGGAGCCGCTGCAGCAAAATGCCGAAAGCTTCAGTACGGGATCGACCCCAGACGGGACTGATGGATGGATGCGATTACCGGCAGCCGGCTGGGCGGGAAACGCAGGCCCTTCGAATTGGTGAAGAAAATTTTTAGAGGACTGCTGTAGTAGGAATTGGAATCAGTTTGTAACAGTTCAAGCAGAAATAAAGGGTCTGTTAGGTTGATGTTTTAGTAGCTGTGGCTGCTGATTTACTGCAGTAAAACAGCAACCGCAGCTAACAAACAAGCTGCCGAACAGGCCCAAATGTTCTAGATCTACTGTCGCATCAACCAGTGAACAGGAAACGTAAAACAGTGTTTCCTTCACTGTTTATTGCTGTAGTATCTGTAGGAACCTGAATTTTGTTCTTCAACAAAAAGGACCAGTGATCCCATGGTGAGCTTCAGAGCAGCATTGCCTTTGGCTTAGGAGTTGGGAGGATCACCATGCAGCTGGATGAGCAGAGCTCTAACTAGTGTAAAAGACGCACTTAAGAAGCATTTGTATACTCTCTCTGCAGATACATATAGTACATAATACTCCTAGTAGTTTGATAAAGAAATTGCATATAGTGGTTCATCCAGCAGGCAGCAGCTGTGGTTCCTGTTCCCAGCCCAAAATTGGCAACATTCATGGGCTGTTTGGGCTTTGGACGCGGCCGGAGTTCGGCCTTCCGGTCCGTTCGGTTTTGTTTCATTCTTTTTCCCTGTTTTGGAAGTCCACGAATTTTCTTAAAATTTCGATTAACATTTTCTCTTTTTTTTTTGCACAGAAGTCGAATTTTTTGCCCTTAGAAAACGAGATTCTTGTATCATTCTGATACGAATGGGCCAACAGAGTGGGACTGTACGAGTGTACTTTCCAATTGCCGGTGCCAATAATATGGGCGGCACAGTGTAGGTTGCTTTGTTAATTGTTGCCCACTGATTGGTGCACTAAAATCTGGTAACTCATTTCTAGAAAAGAAATGGAAGAAAAGTTGTACATTGCTTACTCGAGAGCTTTATCAAATTGCCCACCAAATCAGAGAGGCACATGAAGCATGCATGATCTCGATTTGACAACGTACGTAAACCATGTTTGTGTCCGTACGTACGCTGTACATGATCCGAAGTCGTGTTTCAGCTGGAGTAAGTACAGTACTACTATACCATAACGTTGCGCGAATCCAAGCAGTATCCGAACCCGATGATCACCAGACGAATGTTGACGGATGAAACCGAGTCGTCGTCACGTGCCGACATGCACGGCCGCGGGCCACCCAGCAGGCCAGCAAGCAATGCGACGGATGACGAATCTGTTAACCTGACCAAACGGGGCAACGGCACGGGCCAGCAGCGGAAGTTTCCCCAGTTCGTCGACCTGCGCCGCGCGCGCGACGCATGTGTCCGTCCGGTCCGGTCCGGAGGAGAGCCCTGAAGTCCTGAAGTCTGAACGACGACGAGCCATTTAGCTAGAGGGACGACGAGCAGTAAAAGCCACATGCCATGGCGCCCGGAAATGGCCGTCCCCTAGGGTCGAGGGCGCTGCTAGGCGTGCCGAAACCGGGCGTCGGGACAAAGCACCATAACGCCGGCGGCCCGGGGCGTGGACTTGGCCGCCGATCGATCGATCGATCTCCGTCGACGACGACTCATCAGTCATCATTCACATGTTGCTTGCTTCGTTCGTTCGTTGCCGCGCCGGCGTGCTTGCTGCGGCCAGCTGCTAGACGTGGCCAGGGGCTGGCGACCGATGGATAGTCCTAGCATGTTTGCGTGCGTTGCCCCGGGTGTTGATTCGCAGTCTCTCCTGGCCCGCGTTCGCGTTACGCGGTGTCAGGCCCTTCCGGTCCTTTATCAGGCCTCGCGTCCCTGCAAAATCCAAGTCTCTCGGAAGCCGCCGTCGTCGTCGTGGTCAGCAGTCAGAATGCGGTACGTACAAGCACGACGCTGATGAACCGCCAAGTCTGGGATGGATGACTTGGATCGGATCAAAGCTCTCCCGTGCCAGTGCCTCCACGAACCGAGGAAAGGAGATGGAGCACAGCTGTAGGCTGTAGCAGCGCGAATTTACTCCTTCTCCTCCACTACACGCAGCTCCGACTCCGATCGATCCGCCCCTAGGCCTGCCTACAAGTTACTAGAGGGAGGGCTGCTTCAGTCCAGTCCAAGCGAGCGGAGCGCGAACTGGGAACCCGGAAAAGAGATTAGCAGTGGTGCGGCGCGGCGTGCGGAGCAAACGGCCACATAAAACAAGCGCCCAAGAGCACCAACAGGGAAAGGCGGACACCCTCTCTCTGTCTCTCTAGGTCCGTGGTCTGGTCGATGGGTGATAGCACCACCACCCGCAGCTGATGAGCTCGCGCGCTCACTCAGCTCGGCTCTGTGAGCGCTCCTATATAAATTAACGAGCAAGCCGCCCCCCCCCCCCCCCCCCCCCCCCCCCCCCCCCCCCCCGCAGCCCAGACGGCCCTGCTGGAGTTAGCTTGCTCAGCTCCAGTTCCAACATCTCTCTTCTCTCGTCTTCCGCCTTCGATTCGAATTACTCCAGTAAAGTAAGCGGCTAGCCGGCCGTGCGGGGAGAGAGAGAGAGAGAGAGAGAGAAGGCGGATGGGGATGAGGCCTGGTTGGGTCAGCGGGCTGGTGGAGGAGAGCTTCTTCGTGGGGTGCCCGGCGCACGAGAACCGCAAGAAGAACGAGAAGAACATCTTCTGCCTCGGCTGCTGCGCCAGCATCTGCACCCACTGCGTCCCCGCGCACCGCCACCACCCGCTCATCCAAGTAATTCCTTCGTCTCCTCCTGATTTGATTTGGCCTTCACGGCGTGCTGCATCACCTGCTCATCTTTCGAAAATTTACACACAGCTTAATCACCTGATTACTTGGTTTCGCCATGCATCGCATGATAGATCATCTAGTTAATTACCGGAAACAGCACGGATAGTTCAAGCAGCTCCTGTTTCGTTGCTCTGTTAGTTATAATTCTTTTTTGTGTTTTGCTCAATTCAGTGTTCCTGTTTTGTTGCACTGTTAGTTATGGAGCACTTGCTTAATTGACCGGATTAGCAGCCCCTCGTGCTAGCAGCTAGGGGGTAGCGCTGCTTCTCAAAGGGGATCTACTACCCGTTGCTGTAGATACTAGCTCTAAGCAGTAGGAGTACGTAGGTTTTTGTTTCGTCTCCATTAATTAACAACGTAGTGGCGTCAGTTGGGCTTAATTGCCCAGTCCCTTGCCTTGGCGCCGGCAATCAACCTTGTCGCTTAGTAGAACCACACGCTTCTCTTTCCGGGCTGCTAATTACCCCATCAGTTACAGTTAATTAACCAAAGCTTCAAACTGGTTGAGACGATACACGAAATTCTCTCGCTACATCCACTGGACTGTCGTCCTTCGCTGGGCTTGGTTTGGTGGCAGGAGTAACTCTCTCTCTCTCTCTCTCTCTGGTGGAGTGCTGGGAGCCTGGGTCATGGAAACCGAAAAGGTTTGGAGGGAGGATGCTCCTTGGCCACACACCCCAAATTAGCAAGGTCGTATAATTAACCCGATCGAATTCCCACCGTTCCATTCCAACCAGCATTTTCCTGCAGCGCATGCTCGCCTGCAAAGGTCGCAGGCAAAGGCTGGCACCACCACCGTCGTCTCCCTCTGCGTCCCCCTCCCTCCCTGTGGACTGTGGAGTGTGGGCTGCTGCTGCTGCTTGACCTTTCCACTCCCCGCTCATCTCTCTCTCGCATCCGGAGTACTAGTAACATAAAGCTGCGTGTCGCTGTGGTGGCCTGTCTCTTAACGGTGCTAATAGTGATTCCACTGTTGCGCCAATTTTGTTCCCAACTCTCGCGTCACTTCAGTACCACTGCTCTTCTGCAACGGATGGAGGAAGGAGCGTTTGGAACACAAATGGGCCGGGTGATCCGGGGGTGTTTTTGCCATGTATAGCAAGGAACCGTTCCCTGATCCTTCGTTGCAGTCTCACTGGACGCGAACGACGGTGAATTTACCATGGTAGGGTAGGAGTAAAAGGCAAACTGTTGGCAGTTGCTCGCTCTCCCTCGCCATTGTTGCAGAGAAGAGGATTGTATAATCCCTGGCCCTGCTTGGTGCTACACTACCGTCCAAAGGGGCCTTCATGATATGATACTGTTCATCCATTCAGGCCGCAGTCAGCTTCTAGTGGCTGGCTGCCCTGACCGACTGGCCAAACCAGAGAAACCTCTCCTCTCTCTCTCTCTCTCTGTGGTTGGTTTTCAGTTTTCACTCGCTTTTTACCCGTTTACCCCGGGGTTAGTCTCTCTCTGGCCGATGAGGTGGTAATGTCGGGTTTACCCCCTCTGTCCTTTGGTTCTTGCTTGGATTTGGTCGAGGGGTACGGCACCGGCAGGGGCAGTTCCGTCGTTTCCGCTGTCGCCGATCGGATTCGGTGCTGGCCGGTCTCCCGCGACCGAGGATGGCGACGAGCCGCCGGTCAAAGCGTCGCAATTATTACCCGGTGACTCACCCGGGGCTTTATCTGCATGCATCCATGCGCCCGGAGTATTTTGGACTTTGTACGACTAGCACAGTACTGTGTCAAAACTCGTACGTGCAGTGCACGGCCTGGTTACTCACGGGATTCGTTGTTCTTATCTTAAGATTTATACTCTCCGTCTCAATTTATAAATTGTTTTAAATTAACACGAGAATTAAAAAAATAAAAAAGATGAGATGGATTCAACACGAGGAGAAAAAGATAGATAAACAAAATTATTAAAAGAGAGAAAATATATTGAAAAGTAAAAATAATTTATAATTTTAAAAAATTGTTGAGGCTAAAATAACTTATAATTCGAAGAGGAGGAAGTATTACTAATCGTTTATCTCTGCTGCTGCATGAGAACGTCGTATGTATAATTATACTTTTGTACTTGCGTCTTCAGGTTCGGAGGTACGTGTACCATGACGTGGTGCGCCTGGACGACCTGGAGAGGCTCATCGACTGCTCCTTTGTTCAGGTGATCCGTCCATCCTCACTGCTTAAACACTTATTAGATGCAGGGTTAGGCGAACAAATACTAGTACAGGAGTAAAATGTCTTCTCTCGTCTGCGAATTCTGATGTCGTGTCATGCGCCATGCAGCCCTACACGATCAACGGCGCGAAGGTGATCTTCCTGAAGCAACGGCCTCAATCTAGGCCCTTCAAGGGCTCTGGCAACGTCTGCCTGACCTGTGACCGGATACTCCAGGAGCCTTTCCACTTCTGCTGCCTCTCCTGCAAGGTTGGTAATTCAATTCGTCAATCGTGTCAAACGTGTCACCCTGCTGGCACGTCCCCAGATTAGTGTCGCACGCATTATTCTGACACGCACATGCTACTACTATAGTTGCATGCATGGGACTGGGAGTATATATAAACGGTGTCTGTCGTGAACGTTCATTTTATTTCCATTCATTTGATGATCTGTCCGGCACGATCGAGCAAGCTAGCTAATGAAGCCGCATGCGTGCGCGCGTGCGCGCAGGTGGATCATGTGATGACGCAGGGAGGGGACCTGTCCAACATCCTGTACGCGCCCGGCGGCCCGGCCGACCTCGGCTGCGGGTTCCCGCGCTTCGAGAACCTCCACTTTGACGACGGCGGCGGCGGCGGCCAGGTCACGCCCAACTCGATCCTCGAGGACCCGCTGCAGCACGAGGGCAGCTCCGCCAGCACCGGCGGCGGCGGTTCCAGGAAAAAGAAGAGCGGCGGCGGCGGGTTCTTGCCGCAGCTCGTCCTGTCCCTCGGCAACAACCGGCGGAAGGGCGCGCCCCATAGGGCGCCGCTCTCGTAACCGAGACGGTCTCCCTCTGCGGAGCTAGCTCTCTCCGGCGATGTGCCGTCGTCGCTAGCTAGTACAGATCGATCGAGCTCCGTCCACCTTATATATGTGTGTGTTATTATCCTGTTGATTAGTAGCTATTTAGTGCTAGTAGCAGTACTTAATCCAGTGGTTAGCCATGTAGAGAGAGAGAGAGAGAGAGAGAGAGAGAGAGAGAGAGAGAGTTTGTGGGTTGGACGTTGCTGGCTGGGAGAGACGGCAGTGTTTTGAGGAGACCTTGGATGAGGAGGGAGAGGACGGGAACAAGCAAAGCTAGCTGCTTGTAGCAACTGCCCCTGTTACTGGCCCACGTAGGCACACGCACCTCGTGGAGAGGGGTTCGGTGGCTACCAATTTTGTACTTTGATGTAACGGGGGTTTCTTGCTTTCATGCAAGCACGCATACAACAGTATTAAATCCAATAACTTAAGTATAAAACATGTTGATTACTGTGAGGTTATGGTTCTGGCATGTGTAACCAGTTGGGCGTACTTGCATCGCATCGTGTTCGGGTCATCAGTGGTAGTACGTCTACTAGCACATCGTGTTCGTGTCTCCATCGATCGATTTTATTGTCGGTACGTGTGTTCTTTGACCGGCATGGTCGGTCCGACGTGTTGCACGCGGTACGTGTTTCTTCAAAGTGCAGTATATTTTGCAGTTCGCCACACCCCTGCGCTCATCTCGATCGACAGCTGCATGAATACATGCACGCTAGCTGTTGACGTACAATCGTATACTCGTAGTACTCCTATAGTATAATCAACAGGGTACATGGGGGCGCTGTAATTTGTGAGAGGTTTGACTTTGCACGATGAAATAATTTTTTCGTCATCTTAACCTGGCTTCATGGTGGCACAAAGTTTCAGTATTTCTCGTGCATGCATCGCTACCAAGGCGACCTGCACGCTTTACCACATTTTCTTTCTGTATGGCCGAAAGCCGCGTTTTTTGGGACTTGAGAAGTGTCGGCTTCTTCTTAGCAGGAACAGAAGGCCACCTCAGATCTATCTTGCAGCTTTTTTAATTTTTGAGTTGCGGGGAGATCACGTACCACTTCAGCAAAAATTTAAACATTGCGTAATCCGTTCCAAATTATTGCCCTTCGAAATTGGAATTTTCCGCAACCATCGGTTGAAGTCCAGCTTTTCCAAAACCATCCTTGTATCGCAGTAATAGCCCCCCCTCCCTACGATGTTTCTCTTCCATGTGCTACTTCTCCGTACCCTAGACGTCGGCAGCTGCTCGAGTGGTGAACCATTGGTCTGGATCCGAAGCTCTGGTCGGCGTTTCGATGCAGCTCTGCCTCTGCGAGGTGCTGCTCAGCCCAACGTTAACTTGTCACCTCAATGAATTTGCTTGCTTTCCCGAGATAACATCATCTAGCTGGATGCCGCAAGCTCGCGGTCCAAGAATGGTTTGCGTTCTTCCACGTGAAGACCTATGGCTGTGCGAGGTTTCGTGTCCGAGGAGGGGCAGGTTAGAAAAGAAAAGGTCCGGTGTCGTGAATTTGATTGAAATAGATATAAACTGTTTGATCTATTAAATTCAACGATTTTTAAATAATATTTGACTGCAGGTGACATTGAGAAAATCGCTTAGAGCAGAGGGAGAGCGTAGAGGTAGCCGTGGTCGTCTGAATTCTCCAAGACTTGAGAAGTCTTGAGCAGACCGGAGAAAATTTGGCCACTTCTAGAACCGACATACTATAAATTTGTTTGTCCTGTAGTATTATTGTCAGATTGAGGATCGATGCTCAAGTCTATGGCGTTCAGAATCACGGTGATCTCGGGACTGCGGGCCATGTCGGCGTGAGCAAACCGAGAAACTAGAGCATCCCTTTGTTCACGAAAAACAATCTAGGGCTCCACTCCACCATGTCTCTCGAACTTAATTAACCGACCTTTGTTTGCAAAGTCGAACCCTTGTCTTCGTTTAGTCTTATCTTACATGCGCCCTGTCTTGTCAGTTTAAACTACTGCAACTAGTATATTCATTTGTGTGCCCGTAATCGGGTGCTGCATTTTGGCTAAGCACATGGTCTATTCTCATAGGAGTATTATTATGTAGCGTGAGCTTCGTAACCGTGACGAGTCAAACATCTTCCAAAAATTAAACAGTACGGAGTACAGGATTACCAAAACAAAATGTCGTTGTTTTTAAAACTGTCGCATGCATTACTTTTTAAATTAAATAATATAATAATAAATTATTAAAAGAGAACTTTTATCTTTTAAAAGATAAAAGATTAATTTTTTTCTTAAAATTCATTGCACGGTACACATCTGTTTTAGTATATATTAAAATCTGCCCTCCTATATATGTGGTCCTCGGATGATAAGAAGCAAGGGAATCCTCATCGATCGTCCGTACGTCATGGCTTAACGTGTGCCGTACACGATTTGCAGTAATCCCGCGTGCGTGTTGGTGTAGCCCATGTGCCGTTTCACTGCACTGCTAGCTGGTCCTCTTGCAAGAGGATCCTCTGACGCTCCGATAAGCTAACCACTGTCCCTGCAAACAGCAGCGAAGGGCCTCCACTACTCCAGTAACTGAGGCACTATTTAGTGAACTCTCCTAAAGTTGGAGGTCATCTCTGCTACTCCAGCAATTCATATACTATCGGTTATTGTCTGGGTACAGGCTCCGTTTAAAACACAGATTTTTTCTATTCATGTGTTTCTTTTTCTATAAAGTTAAATTGATGCATGTAAAATTTCTGTTAAATTTTTGATGAGACCCTTCTCTTATCTTCTCTCTGATATAGTAACATGGCCCCTGTGCCAGCAAGGCATGGAGGTCGGTCTAGAGACTGTTCGTTCCTCTATCTCGGCGCCGCTGTCTCGCAAGTGCAATGCAGCTTCCACGGCGGCCGGCCGGGATACAGATGCCGCTACTGTCGTCGTCTTCCCAGCATGACAAGGATGCATGGGCCGGAGACCTCCGCTGCAGCTGCTACGCAGGAGTACGTGCTTTACCTACGGTCAGATCAGGGGCTTGATCTGTTCGTGTTTTGATATGCATGTCCGAGACATAGGAGCATGTTCGCTGGCGGGGAAGCTTGGGCATATGCAGCGGCTGCAACGGGGAGTTTGTTCACGGAATGGGCGGAATTGGACATCAGGGCCCTCCATATGCTCTTTGTCATGCCGCCTTGTCCGGGGAAAGCTAAACCATACAAATCGAAAGTCATTACTCCTACTAGTATTATACTTTTACATCTCGCCATACAAAAAAAAAAAAAACTAGTACTCCCTACGAGTACATACACTGCACCATTACATTGTTACATTTATTTATTTTCCTAACGACGGCTACTGCAGATTAAAAAAAGATTTTTGAGGTCAGATTTTTTCTTTTACGAAAGTCTTGATTTTTTTTTTCAAATAATATATTTTTTCATACGAAATTGAGTTGAGGAAACTAACGGAGAGGCTCTACTTTTCTGCGGGCGGCAAACCGGTTATTCAAGCATCGAAGCATGGACAAGAGCTATGGGATCCAAGATGCCGAGATAACCCGATCTGCATCGTCGATCAAAGACAAACGGATAACGAAACTGAGGTGACGCAGCGACGAGACTCATCGCTGCTGGCTGCGAACCGGCCTTTGATCGCAATTCACGCACCAGGCAGACCTCCATGTGTTGGTGTACATGCAGCCCATCTACTGGTGCTGCGGCTGCTACTGCACCTGTGCTGTTCTGTGCCTGCCGATCGATCGCCGAACCACGGCGGCAGCGGCAGCCAGTGCATGCATGCATGGAGAGTGGATACTGACGGACGGACGCGGGCGGGCTCTTCTGCCCGACACTATTCCGCGGCACTGTTGGTGCTGGAGCATGTCAAGTCTTGTCATGGCGGCGCCGATCAATTGAGAGAGAGATGCCCCTCCAGGCCGGTTCGTTATTCATATGCTCGAGCCGCGCTCGACGGAGACGTAGGAGTAGCTCCTGCTACCAGTAGGGCTGGGCCGGGGCATGGAAGAAGAAGAGTTCTCAGTTCTGTGCCATACGGCGGCCGTCTTTGAACGTGGGGCTCTCTTACCATGACTTGTCACTTCAGGAGCGGAGTAGGTAGGAGTATAACAGAAGTGTAGGAGTACCACTCCGTTGGGCATGTTCATAGGCAGAGGACACGAAGAGGATCCGCATGGGTCGCATCCCTTTGGATATTGGGATGGATGCGAAGAAGATCCACTCCATTTACTTATCCCGTCTCTTCCTCCTTGGCGCCGCAGGCGACCGAATGGTGCCGATCATTCACCGTCCTATGGGCAAGATTTTTGAAACTGGTTTGGTTTCGAAAATCGCTCGGCATCGGTATGATCGGTTTTTTGAAAAAATCAGAAAAATCGTTACATTAAAAAAATTGGGTAAATTAAAAAAAAATCAAATTTTTTATAGAAAATCGACTGGTTTTTTTCAGTTTATTTTTTAATTTAAAATCAAATCGGTTCGAACGGTTTTTTATCGGTTTTTTCGGTTTACCGGTCGGATTGACCGATTTTTGGATTTTCAATTTTTTTGAATTTTGAATTTTTTTTATTTTTTAAATCGAAAACCGACCGACTTTTTAAGCCAGATTAAACCGATTTCACTAAAAACCGTAAAAACCAGCTGATTTTGACCGATTTTGTAAACCCTGCCTATGGGTCGATCCAGATAATTTCCAAATTTTATTACCGCAACGTCGAAGTGAGAAGAGATTTGTTTCTCCTCCGGCGCCCATGCATGCAGGCAGCAGCACAATAATTGGTGCCTGGTGAAGGTGCAGTACCGCGACGGCGGCGCTCGTCGCGTTCGGTTCGCTGTCGCGCGCGGGGCGGGCGCGTCGCCGCGCACAGTGCGGCTCGTCAAACGACTGTTCCCTCGTCAGTCCGGCCGCGGACATGGACTCATGGTCTCGTGGAGAGATCGGAGGCGGAAATCACAGCAGCGAACGGAACAGGGCACGTGCGAGCTTGACGTTGTCTCTCGCCGCCGGCCGCGCGCCACCCGCGGACGCGGAGCATGCCGTGCGGTAGCTGGGGTCCGTTCGATCACGGTGCCTGGTCCTGTGTCCTGAATGAAACTGAAACCTGTGTAATCTCATCTTTCCATCCACATCTATCACAAACACCACCATCTTTGCTGACCATCCTGCCTCCTCCGCGGCTTTTCCCTACGTCCACTGTGATCTGTTAGCTTTACCACGTGCAAACCTTACCCACCCTGAAGCTTGAACAATCTGAATTCCAAAACCAATAATACGAATGCAACTAGGAGTGGAACAGAACTGAAGAAGGTTTCGGACCGGCACCGGGCCTGTGTATTTGTGCACTGAATGCAGATGGTCTGGTAGACTGGTACTCATCCTAGACGCGTCGAGCTGCTTGCTTTACACTGGCCGAGGCCAGTGTCCTTCCGATGAGGTCCCGGGATACGCTCGTTACTCAGATGAGGTAGGGGTACCCATCCGCATGGCGTTTACATTGGCGAGCATCTCCCGGAGACGATGGAATAATGGCGGGGGCGTACGTGAGAGGAGACGGGCCCGGACCGTGGATGGTGGTGGTTCCTGGGGCACGGCCATGTCTCCCCTGCGGTCCTGCCTCTAGTACTAGTCAGTCTTATCTTCAGCCATCATCAGGCAGTAAAAGCAAAACAAGTCTGTCAGTCAGATGAATTAGGGACCTGAATCTGAATTTGAGCAACAACAAGTGGTCGATGATGGCTGTCGTCGGAGACGGAGAGAGGAGGCCCAGCCCAGTGATGGCGACGTGAAAGCGTCAGAATGATGTGGTCCAGGCGAGAGATGATCCAGCTGGTGGGCTTGGGTCGCCATTGCTGCTGCGCCCTCACGGCGTTGCTGGTCTTCCTTGCAGGGAAAAGGGAGGCAGACCCCATCATTGTCCACCCGTTTGACAGTTGGTCCCTTCCTCCGCTGCCCGATTGACCTGCTGCTCTGTGTGTGTGTGTGTGTGTGTGTGTGTGTGTGTGTGTGTGTTTATCGTGATGCGAAATTACTTACACCCGGGACCAGACGCTGCTCCAACCAGTAGTACGACAACGTCAGTTTGCACGTGCTAACGGGATCATAACCATGAAACATACGGAGCGTGTTCTGAGACAGCGTGTGTATACATTTTCCGGTTGAATTGCTGGTGATTGGACCACGAAGCTCGTGCGCGAGCGATCTAGCCCATACCCATATGGGCCGACGCCGACACGCAATATCATCTGGCCCAGCCGCAAGCGTTCGCGTTTTTTGGGCCTCATTTGATGCCGGGCCGAATCGTTCGTCGTCAAGGTGTCGTCGCGGCGACCAGGTCGCTGCTCAAGCCTGGTCGCCGCTCAAGCCTAGAATCGGAGGAGTTGAGTTGGCACTGCTTAACTGATCAGCTGACCAGTTCGCTGCTCCCTATCCCACCAACCAGCCCATTTCTCGCTAGGCTTTCACAGTTTTTTTTTAAAGTAAATTTAAAAAAATTACAACTAGTTTATCAAAATTATCACAAAATTAAAAATTTAACATATAGTTTCAATAAAACTACAGATTTAATATATCTCTGTATCATAAAAATACAAATTTTAAAAAGTATATCATAAAACTATAAGTTTTTGTGAGTGATGTATCATAAAATTACAAATTTTTAAATTTATAGTTTTGTGATACATCAATTACAAAATACTGTTTTTGTTTTTTAATTGATGTCGCTGTTGATTTTTAAATTTAACTTTGACCATTTGTTTTATTAAAAAAATTTGTTCGAATGTGTAAAATTTTAAGTTGTGATTCAAATAACTCTAATGATAAATCAAATTATATTAAAATATATGAAATTTATCAAAAAAATTTAAATAATACAAATGATCAAAGTTGAGTCTAAAAGTCAACGGCGACATCAATTAAAAAAATTTTAAAAAGAGAGAGTATGTAGTTTTGTGATATAATTTCTTAAATATGCAGTTTTGTGATGTATAAATGTATTAAATCTGTAGTTTTATGAACTATTTTTTAAAATCTGTAATTTTGTGATAGTTTTGATAAACTAGCTGTAGTTTTGTGAATTTTACTTTTTTTTTCTTTCACCGGTAATAAGCGGCGTTCAGTCAAAAAGTAAATTTGCTTCCCAGCAAAGCCAATAAAAATGGATGACAAACAGCTTTGGAAGCAGCCACTAAACTAAGGGCTCCCTTTGACAAAGCTCTCAGCTTCTGATTCTCAGTAGAATCAGAGAAGCTCTGAGGCTGTTTTTCAGAAAAATAATTTTTATTTGTCAAAGACTGTTTTTCAAAAAAATGATTTTTATTTGATTCTGTGAAGTGATTCTTTAAAATAAACTAAAAAGTTGAGAGCTGAAAAAAATAGCTTCTTCTCTGACAGAGAATCAAAGTAAATTATTTTTAGCTATAGAATCACTTAAAAGAATCAAAAGTGAATGCAAGGAATCAGAAGATGAGAGGTCTAAAAAAATACTCAAAGGTGTTCAGATCATGGCGCCGCACTCAAACGCTCTCTTGTAGAGGGGAAACTGCAGACACGCACTGTAGCGAAGAATTTAGATATAGTTTTACTGTTGATCGAAAATAAACGCACCGAATTTGTAATAACAGTAAAATTAATAAACAGTACACAATTTACTGTTTACATATAGAGAAGATATTGTTCACAGCTTTAGTTCCTGTAGCAGATACACTACAGTGACTTATCTGCGGTAATTATCTGCGGTAATGCAGAGAATTCAAACCCGCCGGCGCCACTAGCGGGACCAAGGACCGATCGAGAGGGAGTGCACGCCGGGACCCAACGGATGACCGGGTCGTTAACATGTAAACGCGATCTTCGAGGTGGATCCTGACCAAAGATACACGATCTTTGAGGTGGATCCTAATCAAGATTTACAAAATCGTGCAAAAACGGATCGGTTTCTATTGTTTTAAGTGAAACTGGTTCAATGTAATTTTACGAGATGATCGGTTTTTTTTTTAAAATTTTTTAAAAAATTGAAAAATTGAAAATTTAAAAAATTTGGAATATCAAAAACCGGCGATAAACTAGTAAAACCGATCGATAAACCGATGAAACAGGTGAATTTTAAATTTTGAAATCTAAAACCAGAAAAAACGATTGATAAACCAATAAAATCATTCGATAAATAAAAAAAATAGATTAGATTAATGTAGCATTTCGTTTAATTTTTGAATTTTTAATTTAAAATGATTTTCGATGAGTTTTTCTAGTTTCTGTGGTTTTTATCAAATCTGCTCTAAGCAGTTTTAGCGGTTCAAAGAAAATCGTAAACATTGATCCTGACAGCGACGGATCCGTCTCCCCATCAAACTCTACAAAAACCGCATGTGCGGAAACCGTCGACCGACCGAGCGAATCGCATGCGCCGCCTCCTCTCCTCTGGCATCCGTCCACTTCGTCGCCGTTTCCGGCGAAGCTTCCGCGTCGAACAGTCGCCGCCTTCATATGCTGCGTGAAGGATCAGCGTCGAACGCACGCACGCCATTGACACGGACGGCCGGTACAGTATCGTCCGAATTAAGACGGATCACCGTGCGAAAGGAGCAGCGATTTGGTCCCTGGCCGGCTGGCTGCTAATCCTCCCTTGGCGACGGCGACGCGGCGGTCTCCGGTGGGCGCAGCACAGTGGTGAAGGGGGCCCCGCGCGGCACGTCGCTCGACTTGAACCGTTGCCCGGTGCGCCGCCACGTCCGCCCGCACAGTTGAACGACGCTTCCTGGAAGGGGAAAGGATCTCTTCATGGGACCACCACCATCACGACGGCCAGGCGACGGGGACACGTTGCTGGATCCTGTTCGTAGGTTACATGCTAAACGTTGATCGAACGGATAGCGGCGTGTGAGATGGTCCGGTTGACCCCTCGCCGGGTCACTATATTACCACCGTGCAGCCGTGCTCCTGGCCGGTCTCGAACTCCGCTACCTCCTACGAGCAGCAGCCAGCAGTTCAACACGCTTACAGCATCCACCGCACCTCCATGACGATGAGTAGTGACACCAGCTCGAGCTTCGCGCAATGGGCCGAGCTCTGCAACCCGGATCGCAGCCCTGAACCGCGCGCCGGCTTCGCGGACGGTAATAACAACGTCGTCGCCGCCACCGCGACGAGCCCGACCAAGGCGGCAGCCCTGCAGCACCTGGGGATCGAAGGGCCGCGGGTGGGGAAGCCAGCGCGACGTCGGCCTCGCGCGTCGCGGCGCGCGCCCGTGACGCTGCTCAACACGGACACCGCCAACTTCCGCGCCATGGTGCAGCAGTTCACGGGCTTCCCGGCGCCCCCCGCCGGCGCGTTCGGGGGCCCGGTCATCAGCTTCGCGGGCGACTACGGCTTCCCGTCGTCCGCCGGCCTCATGCCCTTCGAACACCACCACCGGAGCCAGCGTCATCCTCCGGCGCCTATCCACGACCAGCTCCGCCAACAGCCGCAGTACACCGGTGGCGCGTTCGGATTCAACAGCCTGCTTCAGGGCGCCGGCGACATGTTCGCGTCGGCAGAGGACAGGTTGCTCCTGCAGAGTATCCAGGCGGCTCAGATGCCGCCGGCCGCGTCCGCCGCTAACAACACCTCTCTTGGGTTCTTTGCTTGATGACGAATAACTCGTAGTTAATTAACCGATCAAGGTATGTATGTGTGGATGAAAGGAACGAAGATTAGAAACAAAAAAGTTCAGTTTGTTGCTGTAATTTAGCATGTGTGTTTAGTTCTTTTATCTGCTTGTTAAAAACCTTGCAGTTGATCAGTCTTTCAGCTGCAAAGACAATCCATGTAAATAATGATCGATGTCACTCTCAAGGAGTTTAGCTCATTTGAGATTTATCAAGTTCATGTGTCGTTGTGTTTTCGCGATATCGATTTGTGCTGAGCAATCATATCTTGTTTTGATCCGTTTTGGCCACCTTGTTTTGGAAGTAAATGGCCGTGGCGGCTGGGCAGGTGACCACGCCGATCAGATGTTGTTTTCCCTGGGGTTAATGGCCTTGGCCGCCAGAACAGGAGCGCGTGCACCTGGCTTGCAAGCAGTGACGAAGCCAGAGATAAACTGAAGGTGCACACTTAAACTGCGTTTATTAAAAGTGCATATTTCACCTGTGTCTAATTAAATATACATAATTTATAGCTAAAAATAGTACATAAATGATGAATTTAAGTTAGTAAAGAAGTTTTTTTTGGCTGACCCTTACCCTGGTGCCAAGGCACCCCCTTGCCTCATTGAGCTTCGCCCCTGCTTGCAAGCGTGGGAACGAAGTCCTCTCCCGTGAAGCTAAGGGCACATTGTAGCTGGCATTTGGATAGACTTTCAACCGTTCGATCTATAGCGGATACAGTAGATCAACTCCTACACTATTTTATAAATAGTTCAATGGAAGGAACAATATCGAGCAATATACTGTAGCCGTACAAACTCGTTACTGTAGCATATATTAACCAATATAACACACTAACTACAGTACTCCACCACATTACTACAGTGAATTTGGATCTGCAAGCGTGAAGAGCAAGCATATCTTGTTTCGGCATGCGAAAAGACTCAAATGACCATCTTGACCTTATCGACCACTTCTGGCCACCACCTCCCCCTCTACCGACTTGCTCCCAGCCTCCCACACTGCAGCTGCAGTAGGTGGTCGTCGTCGTTGCCTCTTCGGCACGGCGGTCTTGCTCCTACGTCACAACTGCCACTCCTTTTCTACTCTTTCCGTTCACTTTTACGTTGTTATAACTTTAGGCATGGAAATTGCACAGAAATTGAAAAAAAATGAAGAGTGTGATACACAGAAATTGAGGAGAAAATAGATAAAGATAAAAAAATTATATAAAAAAGAAAATGTATTAAAAAATATATTAATAAGTGAGAATAACATATATCAAAAAATAAATTTTAAATGCTAAAATAACTTATATTTGTGAACGAAAGGAGTATAACATTTCAAATTTTCACACTCAGATCAAAACAAAGAGAACTCGTAAGGAATTTTTTCTTTGATATTTCAGTCGATGGAGACATCTTATAAAAATTTTCACTAGAGTTGTAGCCGCATGTCATGTGAAAGAATGGTGTAGGATTTGAGGGAGCCACGAAGAACCGGTCCAAATGGAATTAAGTCGCCATCATCGATGGTGTAGGATTGAGGGAGCAGGCCGGGGCACCACACCAGTGCCACCTCCTCCACCGGACCAACTAGAAACACAGTGCGGCGTTGCCGCGCTTTCTTTTTTATATACATGTTTGTAGCTCCCTTTCAATTAATTTATTTTGATTAGAGCGTTGCAAATGAAAACTATATTGTTAGGAAATATATACACTCATATTTATATAACATATGATAACATATTATTTTAATTTGAAGAAAACTTGAACTTACAAATATTAAAAAAAAATACAATACCTTACGTATACAGACTACATTAGATACATCATGTCTTGAATACTCCTATCAGCTCCTTGAATTCTTCTCTCAGCTCTCTACCTCAAGTTTAATTGTTTCCATAACCTCAGGAGGGGCAAGTATTAAGTGGATCGGATGGACATTATATTTTGCTTGCATGAAGAACTGCAGCAAAGAGAACAAAAACAAACTGGATCAACATAAAGTGATACGAGTTGACTCATTAATAGCAGTACTCAATAAATCCACGTAAATGTTTTCTCACAGCATTGGTACCAATGTATTGAGTCAAAAACTTGGTTTCCTGTTTGAGCAAATAGAAGAAGAAAATGCTCAGCCTAAGGTTTACTAAAACGAACTACCAAAACTTTTTAAGTAATCAAAGTGTCTCCCTCAATTATCAATATGTTATTTCCCTACAAAAGAAGATTGAGGCCATCATATAATAAAGAATTTGAGAAATGGAAACACATAGAAAGCGCCGCAGCTTCCTACCAAGCAGCAGCAGCCATGGCTTCGGTATTAGGCACTGATCCCAGCTTTTCAGCAGCAAGATGCGATAACCTGCCAGATTGAAATTATGAGTTAACAACATTAATGATAAATCAAAATATTATCAACACAGCAAAGCTGCATTACCCGCCCCAAAAAATTGAACAATATAAATTGTATGTAGAGAGTATTGCTTTCAGACTATAATTGAAAAATAAATCAAGTGACCAGATGCCGAATAATTAAATAATAGAAATTGCAGGCATAGAGTATTTAAAAGCTAAAAAAGGGCACAAATGGAAAAGGTAATGATTCTCAACAGTATACAGAGGCAAGAATACAAATAGGCAAAGAGGATCTGGGAATAAATTTACTCTATATTCTATGTTAATGAATAATCAAATAATAAGTAAAACTATGAAAAGATTGCATGCAGTGGGTGATATAATTTCTTGGGTAGATAGGAA
>BCLH01000527.1:0-13279 GCA_001602315.1 Zoysia pacifica | reverse complement strand
AGAAGAGGGGCGGAGCCGGGAGCTGGGTGTCGGCGGTGGTGGGAGCCGTCGGCGGGGCCGGGGGTTGCGGGATGTTGCGATAGGATAGGGTACGGGAACGGTTGGGATGAAACTTTGCTGGGAATCTGACGGTTGGGAACATTTTCGATGACGTGGCACGATGTGGAGCCGATCTGGTGTTCAAGATTGGTATATTAAGATGGAGCCTCGATGGAATCGTAGCCGTAGAAACGTGTAACGTGGCTATGGGGGCGACAGCATCGGCCCGCGGAACACGGCGAGTGCGTGCACCGGCCACTACCAGCTGCCGAGGTTCTTCGCCCCTCCCTGCCCTCGAACACAGTTTACGCTCGCCGCCCTAGCCGCACGAGAATATAGTCTCAACTTTTCAGCAGCATCCTAGGACTCTATAGGAGTAACATGTTTCCTGGAGCTCATTTTGCCGTTGAACCTGCTTCCTGATCATGGTTTCCACATCATCCTCTGTCGGCGATAAAAAAAGGGTCCGGTAGTGCAGCTACGATCGACGAGTGGCTCGCAGCTTATCCTTGACTCCGCTCCTCGAACTCTATAAATCGAGCCGGCCACACACGCCGGCGACGCCGCCAGCAAGACCACTCGCCCTCCCAATTAGTTCCAACCCGCCGCGGTTCACGGTCACCACCCCGAGAGTGTAGAGACTCAGAGGTCAGCGCGTGCCGATCGACAGAGATGGCAGAGTGCACCGCCGGCGCCGCGCGGGAACAGCCGTCGACGCCCGGATGCCGCAGCCGGGGATGCGGAGTACGGGCGCTGGGCCGGCTGGTGCGGAGGCTGCGGCGGCAGAGCAGGTCGCCGTGCGCGCGGCCAGCCAACAACGCGGCATCGGCGCGGTGCCACCAGTACGACCCAGTGAGCTACGCGCGCAACTTCGACTTGGGCTCCGCCGACGGGTGCTCCTTCGCGTCCCGGTTCGCGCTCGCCGCCTCGGCGCCGCGGCAGCAGCAGTAGAAAGCCGTGTAGGATGCTGTCAAGCACTGCCAGTTAGCACCGCGAGTAGCAGTCTTTGGCAGGGGTTAGACGTGCTGTTTTCTGTTCTCTGTTCCATGCAGTATGTTGTTCATATGAGTAGGAATAGCAGTGGTTGTAAGAATTTCCCAGCATCCTTGGCTCCTTTTTCTACTTTTGGGACGGAGCCAGTGGAGCAAATCTACAAACTTTCTTGCCAATGGGAGCGAGGCAGTTCACGCAGCCAGCAAAGCGGCTAATTTGTGGCAGATCCGTGCTCCGTTTCCAGATTAGCAACAACCTGCAACAGAAAGCTGCTTCTCACTGACGGTGGAAGTAGTTGCAGGACAAGCTGGAGAACTAGGACAACTTGGCAGTAGTTAAATCTTGTGCTCCCGCCATTTCCGTAGGTGACAATTATTAGAGCTTTCGATGCGAACAGCGCCAGATCATTCTATACTGAGCAGGAGTACTTAACCAACTGCTGTTGGACCATTAGCAACTCATCCTAATCAAGCTCTGCTGAACAACCATCCATTCCGGGCCGAGCATCTCCCAGCACACCGACGCGTGGACCCAGCCGGGCGCACCACCTGGGCCCGGGACCCGACCGAGGAGGCGAAACTCCGGCCCAGACCCGATAGCCCGACTCAGGACCCGTCTGCGCCAGGCGGTGCTGCCAATGGGACGCAAGCTCTCGCTCCGAAGAGAATTTAAGAACCGAGAAGACAGGCAGGGCAGAGAGAGAGGTGGAGTGGAAGGAGAGAGAGCGAAGGCCAACCACAGACCTCTCCCCGTTCTCCAGTCCGCGCCTGCCCTAGTCCAGGCCTCCCTCCGCGTCCAGCGCCGCCGCCGTCTCTCTCGTCCGCCGAGCTGTGGAGCTTCGGACGCGAGCTGCTGCTGCTGCAAGTGAGTGTCTAAATTTCTCTCCTTGATTCGCATGATCCGGGGTTTTCCAGCACCGTCGCGCCCATCTCTGTCGAGCCTTCTCTGTCCCTGCGAGTTCCGGATGTGGAATTGAGGGTGCGGGGGCTGTGATCGCTGTAAAGCGGTGGGTGGCCCGGTGCGAAGTTGGGCGCAAGGAAAGAACTCGCCTTGAAGTAACACTCTAGCTTCTTCCTTCCCTCGCCGTTGCGGTAGATTCCAGCTCCGTGAAGTTGCTAGGAATTCTCTGTTCGCCCTGCTTCTGCTCGATCTAAATTTTCCCAGCTGTT
Source organism: Zoysia pacifica (assembly GCA_001602315.1). Classification (NCBI taxonomy): domain Eukaryota; kingdom Viridiplantae; phylum Streptophyta; class Magnoliopsida; order Poales; family Poaceae; genus Zoysia; species Zoysia pacifica. The sequence goes on along the minus strand of BCLH01000527.1, from coordinate 11,078 downwards.
TAGTTTAGTTGCTTTGAGGAGTTCTAGGCAGCAAGCAGTACAGTTTTTTCTGTCTTGTTTACTGAAGCCTACAGGACTTTCCGCATTTGCTAGAAAAAGTACAACTTATTTTTATCTGAAAGTGGATTGGCACCTAAAAATAGTGTTACTATTAAAAACGCACCTGGTCGAATCAGGAAGCTCGCGGATCCTCTCGTCTGGATTTTTTGACCCCCCAGGCAGATAAATTGCTTGCCTTCCATTTTAATGTCGTTGCATAATTTGATTATCTGTGGAGATCTGTCTCAAACTGCGATCTACTACACATATTCTTTTTTAGAAACGAGTACGAAACCAAAAAAGGATCAGGGCCCTACCAAAAGGTTGTAGTACGAAGAAAAGAAACTTGCAGAGTCAGATTCTCTTAGAAAGAGTGTCCCTCCTCAGGTTTCTAAAAGTTGCGAATACTCCTACAGTTCACTGAAACAATTTGTTCGCCAGATGTTCAGAAAGTTGGTTATAACATTGAACATCTTATTCTTTCGAATTACCCACCTTTGCCAACTGTTAGCACGAATATACTACCATTATTCGGTAATACTGTATATGGATTTCGTTTTTGGAAAAAAACAGGAACTTCAGGCGCGCCCATTTCTAGTTCTAATGGTATCCGTCCCTTAGCTGTTCTGTCAAGGCAATTTCACCTGTAACCTGTGTCATGTTTTGCATAGATTAATCGAACAAAAGTTTTCAAACACTGTTTAATCATCTTATTTTGACCCTTGTATCTTTCAGCTTCTGCAGTCTTTGGTTGAGGAGATAAATTCAGTCCTAATATCAGAATCTTAGTACGAGTGTTCAAGGAAAAAAGATTCTTAGTACAACTATGATTCTAGCTAAATAATTATAGCATCATCAATTCCATGCTGCAGTACCCTACTGTACTGATTCCAGAAATTGGTTATGAGCTTAAATTTTACACATGTCAGTATGTCACTGTATCAATCACAATCTACATTTATTCGTAATGAATTATTATTTTTATAAAGATTATTTTTGTATTTACATTACATTTTATTGCCATATTTGTTTCTATGAGACCCATTGCTTTTTCTTTTTGGTATTTGTCTGTGTTCACATACTTTTAAATATATATGCATTGAAATAATTTTTTTCACAGGTGTAGCAGATGTCTTTAATTGCTATTTGATTGCATTTAGCCTGTGTTACCTGTTCTCTATTTCATGGATATATTTAAACAAGGCCTCATTTAGATTGCCTGGAATAAAAGTGGTTTTGTGAAGCTTTCACACATTCCTCTTCGCCTCTGACTTACAGTGTTGCGCCATACTTTCATTGCTCTTCATGACCGATCCAATCCGTATGATAAAGATCAGCCGTAGCCACCTTGTCTCGGAGTGCGATTAGAGGCCTTCGATAATATGATATAGATCAAATGATAAAAGATATCACAACAAGAAGAGACAGGATGAGGGTGGTGGGAGAACATTTCGGGTGCTCCCAGTGGTGCAGCTATAGTAGAAGGCCAGGGTGGGCCACAAAGTGAAAATAGCCAGACGTACTTTTTCCAGGATCTCAGGGTGGGCCGCGGCCCACCTGGCTTCGCCGGTGGGTGCTCTCGTGCTCCCACGAGTGACTTGTACAAAAAATTGTATTAAAAATTCGACAAAATATTTACTAATAGAACATGTTGTCGTCTATAATCATGTAAAATTCGAGATGGAACGCTTACTTATGTAAGGCATAACAAAAAAAAAAAAGAATCAGCTTCAACAATTGTGGGTTGCAACTGTTCACCTTGAATCCACAACCCATTACTGTTTAAACACTGATTTCTCATTTTATTACGCCTATCACAAGTATATAGAAATGAAGAGAAAGAACGAAGTTGGAGGTGGGGGGGGGGGGGGGCAGCTGGAGGAAGAAGACCTGTTGTGATCGTCCTAGTGAGCCAAACTACTCTTACGTATGCAAAGGCACTTTGGTTTTAGAGCAAAGGTGTAAACTGATTTGGTTTTAGGAACGATAAGGGTTAAATGAATGGTTTTGTAGTTTAGGGGTTATCCATACTCGTGCCAAATTTGATGGAAGTAATTTTAACTTCTTCCTATATACTATAGCACAGATCTTGAGCTTTATGCTAAATATTTTTTTTCTGAGATTTTAATTTATAGTTTTTTAAAAAATAAGTATGTTCATTTTTATTTGATAACGACCAGCAAGTTCTTCGCATTAGCCACTGCGTGAAGAATAGATTTCTAGTTTATGATTCGTCATAAAAAATGTGCTGAGTTGGCTGCTGTTGCTTTCCAACCCCAAATGTTTATTAGTTTATTATAACAATTTATCTTCATCACATTTTTTTAAGTAGGATTATACTAAGGAAATATATGTACTACTTGCTTTGAATGCAATTTAAATGGAACCACAAGAACTTCATATATTCCAAAAATTCCTTATTTTGACAGATCATTTCACATAGTATTCTAGGATGACCGAAATCTGTATACTTGACCTTTGCACTGATAAATTCATCATTTTGTTCTTGTGCAGTGCTGGAAAGATCATAGGCAGAACAAGCAGCAGCCGAGATGGAGCCATCCTCCCAATCTCAGCCTGCAATGGGTGTTGCTGCTGGTGGATCACAAGTGTATCCTGCCTCTGCCTATCCGCCTTCAGCAACGATAGGCGCTGCTCCTACAATTGCACCCTCTGGTTCACAGCCAGTACCACCATTCCCAGCCAACCCGGCTCAAATGAGTTCTCAGCATCAGCTTGTCTACCAGCAAGCCCAGCAATTTCACCAACAGCTCCAGCAGCAGCAACAGCGTCAACTCCAGCAGTTCTGGACTGAACGCCTGGCTGACATTGAGCAGACCACGGACTTCAAGAACCACAACTTGCCGCTTGCCAGGATAAAGAAGATCATGAAGGCTGATGAGGATGTTCGCATGATCTCTGCTGAAGCTCCTGTGGTCTTTGCGAAAGCATGTGAGATCTTCATACTGGAGCTGACACTGAGGTCATGGATGCACACTGAGGAGAATAAGCGCAGGACCTTGCAGAAGAACGACATTGCTGCTGCTATCACTAGGACCGACATCTACGACTTCTTGGTGGACATTGTTCCCAGGGATGATATGAAAGAGGAGGGAGTTGGGCTTCCTAGTGTCGGAGTGCCTCCCATGCAAGGTCATCCAGCTGCGTATCCATACTACTACGGGCCGCAGCAGCAGATGGCAGGTGCAGGAATGGTGTATGGTGGCCAGCAGGGTCATCCAGTGACGTACATGTGGCAGGAGCCTCATGAACAGCAGGAGCAGCAGGCTACTGAAGAGCAGCGATCTCTGCCTGAAAGTGGCTGAGTTGCGTCGCCACCAGAAGATCACCTGATTCAGAATTTCTCATTTTAGGTTGCCTAAACTTGAGGTTTTCGTTAGCTAATTAATATCGTTGGTTACCAATCGAAACAGGTGATTCCGAGCAGTGCTTAGGATCATGGTAGTTTTTCTGCTGTGATGTTGGTGAAAGGGATTATGACTAGAGACTAGTGGATCAAAGGTTATACCGTTTCCTTTTATCATTCCAGAATTCGGTGCCTTTCTGCCTTTGATCTGAAATGCCGTGTGTTCTGATTACTGCTCTGTTTACATGTTCCATGGTGTCGAATTTTTAGAAAATCATTCTATCCCCTTGATTAAGGTAGTATGATTTTCTTTTGGAGCAAATCATTCCACGATTTGTCTCTGTACAGAATACAGATCCTTGCTCCTTGATTTTCGCTTCCTTTTTTCGTTTTCCTGTTTTCGTGGCCGCACGCAGATATGTTACCAAATTGACCTGTTCGCGTTCAATATATACTGGATCGGACGCAGCATGAAGATCCACAGAAACCAACCACACACCGTTTAATCTTGGGCGTTGACAGTACAGGCACGGGACATGAATGTGCTAGGTATTAGCGGAGATCCAGGGGTGATTACCGCGTCCCTGGTCGTCGCAGCGATGGTGCTGCTGCTGCTGATATGCCTAGTGTTCAACTGCCGCTGGAACAGGCGAGACGACGACGGGCGCATGGACGCGAACGCATGGCAGGCCATCGGCCACGCACATCCGCCGCCGAATATCCACGGCGGCCCGCGCGTCGACAACGCACCGCCACCGCCGTATATCCACGGTGGAAGCGGCCGGCACGTCGGAGACGCGGTGATGAGGCATATCAACGGCGGCAGCTGGCGCGTCGGGCTCAGGCCGCCGATGCATATCGAAGGCGGCAGTAGGCGTCACGTCGGAGAAGCGGGGCACGCCACGGACGATGGCCACTGCATCGTGAGCAGCACCGAGTCGTCCTGCTCGGAGGTGACGACGCAGAGCACGGAGCAGGACCTCCATGGACTCCCGGCAAACGTTCCGCGCACTCGACTTTTGCATTAAGAGATCATGCATGTAGATGTAGGACACACAGGCTGGTTGGATGAACTCGATTTTAGTACGGCACATCTATCTGGAAATCTGAATATAGTTTTTCTGCGAAATTTTAACATTGCCATACTGATAAATCTTTTGCGTCAGTCTATGAGGATTCAGGCGTTGCGGTGTTGGAGCCACAAGCCGTTCGTAATTATACCTCCTGATAATGTGGAGCAAAAATATAAGAATGCACATGGCTCTCCTTCCACGGTTTTTTGTCTTTCCATTGGATGCTTTAATTTTGAACGCAAAATAGTTTCGGTATTTTATATTTTCCCTTTTTTACTAGCAAGTGTAAAATCTGCATGGATGGATATTTGTTGCGCACCCCGTTTCTGAGATTTGGATACCTGTTTCTGAGATATATATCGAAAGCATACTTCGAAAAGAAAAACTAACTTAGACAGAACTTTTAGTGGGCTACACTGTGAGGATCTCTACAATCCTACACCGGTTGAACAACTAAAAGCAAAACAGTCAGTGAAACACGAGGGCCCAAATTTACAAGCAGACTTAGGAAGCAGAATGAAACCAGCACAACACCTACGCGATCCTCACTGTCTAAAACCACAAATATAGACAAGTGAATACATAAGGTACTCAGCAAGCTCCAACACTTAGCAAAGGTATAAATATAGATGCATATTGGTTATAGCAAAGATAAGGCAGCACGGTCCATATTGCCAAAAAGCTAGTTTTATTCAAGATTTACTACAGAAGATTTTAAAAAAGAGTGAAACCATTTATTGTCCATATTTTAATAAGTTAGACCTGAGAAAGCAAAAATCATTCCCGCTAGATCTTAAGTTTTAACTGGAAGGGCTTTCACTATCCCCTCCAGACACTTTTCAAAATACGGGTAGCTACACTCACTCACACATCAAGGCAGTATAGAAAATCTAATTGTAGGGCACCCGAACAGTAGCATGTCAATACCGTGACAACGGCCTATCCGGAAGAATTTTTAACTCTGTAAAGGTTGTACACTGTACACATAGTTTAAGCTACTCCTGATCATTAGAGTTGCATAACGCTTATCTCACATCTATGTAGTTTTTCACAGATTCCACCTAAGGTGCAAACAGAGGCCATCTCTCGAGGTTTTCCAGGCCATCGATGACGCGTCGGTACATTCTCGGAGCCGGGTCGTGAATATCCACCGCATTCACGGCTTTTCCTGGTCCCTTCAAATCCTCGGGTATTACCAAACCAGAGGCTATATCCGCGGGCTTACGCTCTCGTGACGCGGGCAATTACCGTCGAAGGGCAGGCAACGAGTCATCTCACGCCCTTCTTCTGTTCCTTTGTGTCTTCGCTACCGACCCCCCAGTGGTTCGATGTGGAAAGAATATGTAGAGAGAATAAGTCCTGCCTAAAATGTACAGGTTCTGTGGTTGCACGAGAATTACTAAGTCGATGGCTAACGAACCGGTCCTTATATGGCAGGGGTAGCGGTCTCGTCCACGGCAAGTGGAGCACAGCAAAGCCTACACACCTATCACCATCACCTCAAGTGAGCCCCACCCCACGGCCAGAGACATCCCCTCTTCATCTAGCACCAGTTGTTCTAATTCCGACCCTTTTATTTGTACTCACACCACCAAACTCTTTCAACTCCTTTTGCAAACTAATAGTATATGGTGCGGTGGTGCGGAGCACCGTAAATGGGGTCCTAAGCAGATCTAGTACAAGGTAATATCTGTTCCGTAAAACTATCTAGGAACAAAATCCCTATAGCTATCAAAGACATTTCGTCAATGGTTTTCAAGGAAGGTATTCATATCTGTACAGCAAATTACTGACATAAATATAAATACCTAAGAACAAGTAGGATTATGACTAACAAAATATTTCAAACCAAAATACCATGCATAGCAGAATAAATAGGCACTACAGGAACATTAGCAAAGTATAGGTTCTAATATGAGGTTAGAGCTTGCTTGCAAATTCTTTAATCTTCAAGCTTGAGGTTGGAGGCTTCTTCTTCAGGATCTCAATCTTCAATCTCTGGCTTTCGCGCCCAATCGACGAGCTTCTCGTCCTACATGGACCTTTTGGTTCCTCTTGAGGCTTGACTCTTCCTTACACTCAACGTTATCTACGCGAAGGAAAAACCTAATAAGACTACTACGAAATAAACAAAACTCAAAAAGGAGCGATAAAATCCAAAGAACTTCAACTAAGAATCAGTTAACACCGCGAGAAAAGCTTAGGGTAAGTCATGCATGTTGCGGTGCCTATTAGCTTAAAGTGAAGTTCAGTGAAGGGTTAACATGCATTTTCGCTAGTACGAGCGGGTACGCGGTGTGTAGTTTATGTCATTTTGTGCATACATTAATAATTTAGAATTATTTACTATTTGTTGGCAATTAGATTTATTCTAATTGATACTTAGTGCTTAAGCTATATCGTGAGTGCATGGTGTGTGATTTCAAGAAATGGGCTCATGAATGAGTTATCTGTGCGTATTGTGCACTTGCACTTATCGTTGATCCGTACTTATATCGAAGTGTCATTGTTTTAATATGTGAACGTGACCTATGATTGTACGTGTACTAGTGTGTGCTAATGCAAGGTAGATGCATAAGTATTCTAATCAGTATATGCTTATTCCTAACATGCTCATAGGTGGTCGTGTATCTAGTTATTAACTATCTAGTTATGCTGCTAGTGCGAGTAGGTGACACGTGCACTAACGTGTGCTGATGTGTTGAACGTGCTTTCTGGTGACTAGTTCCTTGACTATATTATACAATTGAACTCCTACACTAAGTTGATGGTATTAATTTTGGTGCGGTGATGGGCATACTATCATCATTAACTATCTAGTTTGTACCCACCTGAGTGTTTTATTTTAGGTAATTAATGATCAATTACCTAGTTTAATGTATATAGTTAAACTTTTAAAACTAGCAAGTGGTACATGTGTGGGTGAATGTAAGACATAATGCTTATAGGCTGCCATCTAAGTAATCACTTACTTTCTAATATTTAGCTATTTGTATTTAACTATTAATCATATGATTCTAACCTTAGACTAGATTACTTAGTGCTAACATGGGTACGCATACTAAGGTGTGCTAAATAATGAGGTTACGCTATGCTGTGGCATGCCTTAGTTAGTATAAATCTATGCTTAGAATGCATCATAACTAAAGACTCGCACTAACAAAGTTAAAACCAAAAGAAAGAACAACGATTAAACTCAGCGAAGGACTTACTATTGAAACAGACCAGCAAGATCGGAGGTTGGCTGAGATGAGGAGGACTTGATGTGATGGAGCTTGAGATAATGGTTCCAATGGCACCAAGATTACTGAAAACTTAGTTAAGGTGTAGCGGTGCTGAGGCGAACAAGGTGTTCACAATGGGAAATAGGAAATTCCCCTCGCGAACACGCTACCCGGCATGTGTCCACAGTTGACGAGTGTGTGTGCAGGCATGAAACAGGGGACGAACCTCGTGGTGATGCTGTCAGCTGGTCTGTGACCGAAAACTGGCAAAGGCTGCATGGACACATGGCTCGGCCTATGTCCACGGCCTCTAGACACCTGCGTGTCCAAAATCGAGAAAAAAAACATGTGGACACGTGGTTCGGCCTATGTCCACGGCCTCTGGACACACGGGTGTCCAGAATCGAGTATTTCTTCGTGGACACAGAGTTCTGTGACGTGTTTGTGGACACGTGAACATGTGAGCTGTGATCGTGTCCGTGGACACGTGAATTGTGACGTGTCCGTGGACACGTGAAAGTGAAATTTTGAGGTTTTGTGAAAGTTCGGGGATTCGTGGACACATGAGAGTGAAAGTTCGTGGTTTTGTGGAAGTTCGGGGATTCGTGGACACGTGAGAATGGAAGTTCGGGGTTTTGTGGAAGTTCGAGGATTCGTGGACACGTGAGAATGAAAGTTCAGGGTTTTGTGGAAGTTCGGGGATTCGTGGACACGTGAGAATGAAAGTTCGGGGATTTGTGGACACGTGAGAATGAAAGTTCGGGGTTTTGTGGAAGTTCGGGGATTCGTGGACACGTGAGAATGAAAGTTCGTGGTTTTGTGGAAGTTCGGAGATTCGTGGACACGTGAGAGTGAAAGTTCGGGGATTTATGGACATGGGAAAGTTCGAGGTTTCCGTGGACACGAGAAAGGGAAAGCTCGGGGTTTTCGTGGACACAGGCAAGTTCGGGTTTTTCGTGGACACGGGAAAGTTCGGGGTTTCCGTGGACACGGGAAAGTTCGGGGTTTTCGTGGACACGGAAAAGTTCGGGGTTTTCGTGGACACGAAAGAGTTCGGGGTTTCCGTGGACACGGGAAAGTTCGGGGTTTTTATGGATACGGGAAAGTTCGGGGTTTTCGTGGACACAGGGAAGTTCGGGGTTTTCGTGGACATGGGAAAGTTCGGGGTTTTCGTGGACACGGGAAAGTTCAGGGTTTTCGTGGACACGGAAAAGTTCGGGGTTTTCGTGGACACGGGAAACTTCGGGGTTTCCGTGGACACGAGAAAGTTCGGGGTTTTCGTGGACACGTGAAAACTGTGACGTGTCCGTGGACACGTGAACACGTGAAATCGTTGACGTGTCCGTGGACACGTGGACACGAGAGAACTGTGATCGTGTTCGTGGACACGTCCTCCGAGTTCGGTAGTGACCCGACTGGGGGTCACAGAAGCGTGACCGTGTCCAAGCTCGTGGACACGAGGTCCGGGTCTAGTGGTGACCCGGCTCGAGGTCACGGGATCGTGACTGTGTCCGTGCTTGATTCGGGGTCACAGGAAAGTGACCGTTTTCGAGCTCTAGAACACATATGAACGGATCAGCCGGCTACCGTGTCAGGGACACGTGTCGACTACCGTGTCCGACCTTCAAGGTGTGTGTGTGTCTGAATGGGTGTTTCTGTACTACCAGAGATGAGCAGGGGTCTTGATGTAAAAACGAATAGGACTTAACTGTTAGGAATACCAAGTCCAGGGACTTCTTTGGAAGTAAATTGGGCTCAGGTGTTTAAGTAGATGAACTCGAAGGGCTTTTCTGCAAAACAACCTTTTACTGGATCGAGTGGCTATTCTTCACCGAGGCCCCTGTTTCTTGTGAGCTACGGCCACAGGCCGGTCCATAGCCTCGCCGTGATCCACGACGGTGGTCAGGCGGCAAGCTGGCAGAAGAGGCTGAGGCCCTGGGCAAAGCAGAGGCAGGGCGACGTGGGGAGACCAGCCATGGGGTCGGTGGAGCCGGGGAAGGGCCCGAGTGAGCCAGCAGCGGACAGGGGGTGGCACCCGGCACTGGTGCACGGCCTGAGGCCGGCAACAACGACGGGGAAGCCGGAGACCTGGTGGGGAAGAGAAGGCACGGTGCAGGGATCCTTGCAGCAGGCTCAGGAGTGCCGAAAACGCGCGGAGGAACGCTGGCCACAGAGCACAGGCGGCACTGCTCCAGTTGATTTCCTGCCGGGCGCGCTAGGCCAAATGAGGGAGTGGACAGTGGAGGTGGTTCACAGGTGGTTTAGATGGAGAATTTCTCGCCGGCAAGCGCGAATTTCAACGGCGCTCGGTGATCAGTGGTGGCCCAAACTGGGGAAGAGCAGGCCGATTGGGGCTCAATTCGACGCAGGGAAGGTCATGGAGATGGAGGGAAGGAGAGTGGTGGCGTGTCGGGGCGTGGAGGCACAGCAGCTCGCTGGCGACGGAGAGGAGGCGTGATGGCGCGGCGCACGACGTCAGGGCACCGGTGAGGCAGAGGCGGCTCGTGGTGGAAGAGGCGAAATCGAGGGCCGACTTGGTGAGGGAAGGTCGTGGAGGAAGCACAGAAGGGCAGTGAGCACTAGCGCTTGCGATGGGGCATTCCTGCTCGCTGAGGACGAGAACCGGGTCAGTGGCGATGCCGGGGAAGCACGGCTTCGGGCGCAGGGGAAAGAGGGGCAGCAGGGTGGAGTCCGTGCGCGACGCGTGCGAAGGCAGGTGGCAGCAGTGCCCATGCAGGTGCGGCGCGTGGCTGGGGGTGTGGTGCCGCGCTCGCTGGTATGCTGGCCAGGCGTGCCGAGGAAGAAGATAGAGGAAAGGGAGAAGGTCGCTGGCAAGTGGGCCCGCCGGATTTTCTATTTTCCTAATTTTCTCGAATTTCAGCGACAGTCTTCTGTTTTTCTCCCAAAAGATCAACTTCCCGAGCTCCGATGAATATGAAATTTTTCAGGGTTGAAGAACTTTTCAGGATGAACAACTTTCGTTTTAGGATTATCTTCAAATTTTGAATATATTTTATTCTATGAAATTCGGAGGATAAATAGCTACTTAAATAGAGTAAATTAATTTGAATGAAGTAAATAAGTTTCAAGGGAATTAGGCGGGTCTAGAATTCAAGGAATTCGATTAGAAAGGAATTCACAAGTATTGGGTTCGAAGGAGTTGAATGAATTTCAATTTCAGAGAAATTTGTCGGATTTAAAATTTAAAGGATTGAAATGAGTTTGAAATTCAAAAGAACATAAGAAAATAAACGGAAAGAAAGAGGAAAACAAAAAGGGGCTCAATCTTTTCCTCCTGAAGACAGAGTTTCGGGTGAGCTAGCAAACTTGTCACACCTTAAATTTTAATATTTTGAAATCTTTAATTTAGATAAG
>BCLH01000526.1:106927-159181 GCA_001602315.1 Zoysia pacifica | reverse complement strand
TCAATATACCCCCTACTACAATTTGTCTTTTTTGTTTCTCTATATATAATCGTAATCTTAAGCTAAAATTTTATGAGATGATAGAGCACATCATGACACATGTTAGACAAATACATCATAAATTTTTTGTAATTATTTTCATAGGGAAGGACATTTAATAGTAAATTAAATCCTTAGGGTACAAAACTATATGAAAATAGTGATAGAAAATTTTCTATCATCATGTATGATGATGTGCTCTATCATCTCGTAAAATTTTAGCTTAAGATTACGATTATATATGGAGAAACAAAAAAGACAAACTGTAGTGGGGGTAAATTGAGCCAAATGGCAAAGTTGTGGGGACAAAATGAACAAAATAATAGTTTATGGGGTTATTTGGACTTTGCCAATACTTGAGGGTAGTAATTTGAACTTTATCCTAGTAGTTTTTACTCTGCAACTACATGGATAATACTATGATCAACTTACTGGTGCTAATCTCAGGTGTAAGAACAATGAACGTCGACAAGAACATTTTTTTCGGTACTTTGGCATGGCTGCCTAACAGTTTGGTATTCTATTGCAGGTAGAGTATTGCAGGCAGCATTCTGGTATGGGCTTATTGTGCACTTCAGAATATACCCAATCATATATGCAATTCCTTTTGTTGTAGTTATTGGCAAGAGTTATGCTGGTCCTTCTAGCAGGCCTACTCTTACAGAGTGGAGCGCACATCAACACTTAAGAACTGACAAAGCAAATCAGAGAGAAGAACAAACATCATTCCTTGCCACACTTTATGATTTTCTTTCAAGCTTCATGACTAGAAATGCCATCCTGTTTGGGTTGCTGTCGGGATCTATGTTCTTTGCCTGGACTGCTGTTTTCTTCTACCTTTATGGGTGGGACTTTCTGAATGAAGCATTACTTTACCATCTTACTCGGACTGATCCAAGGCATAATTTCTCGATATATTTTTACCACATATATCTACATCATCAGCAAGGGTTCTCAAGTGTGCAGAGGCTTGCTTCATTTATACCTCAAGTGATTGTGCAATTGTCACTCGTTCTGCGCTTCTCTAGGGATCTTCCATTTTGCATGTTTCTCCAAACTGTTGCATTTGTTGCTTTTAACAAGGTAATAGTTCCGTGACCTGCTTTTTTCAGACTCTAGGACCTTGAGGCGCTGATTGTCAGTTTGTTAATGAGCAGGTGATGACAGCGCAGTACTTTGTGTGGTTCTTTTGCCTGTTGCCCCTCATCCTACCTTGGACTGGCATGAAACTTAAATGGAAGGGGCTGGCTTGCATGGTACTGTGGATGGGATCTCAACTGCATTGGCTGATGTGGGCTTACTTGCTGGAGTTCAAGGGCCTAAACGTCTTCATACAGCTTTGGGTTGCAGGGCTTGTGTTTCTGGCTGCAAACACTCTTGTTATGATCATGGTGATGAAACACCACAAGTACACTCCGCTCTTCTCATCACCATCTGGAAGCAAGATTGCAAGCAAGAAGGAATAGCATGGTCTAGTGTTCTCTCCATTTTTCCCGCTGATGTTTGCTTAGAACGTAGATCTTTATTTATTCTTATGTAATTTTGCTTCTGATTGTTAAGCTGACTCTTATTGAGAAGTATTTTTGGCCAATGGAATTTGCAGTTGCCTGGCATTTCAGAAAGGATAGATGCTGATACCTTTCATTTGTGGTTAGATTTTTCTTTTGCACTGCATTTTAGCCCTGAACTTTGCTAACCATTGATATTGGCATGTTCGATGGATCTGGAAAGCTACTAAGGGTCTCTTTGGCAGAGCTCTTAGCTCCTAAATTTTTAGATACTCTTATGATTTTTCACAATCTTGATTGATTTTTCTGTGAAGTGATTCTCTTTAATTTTCTACCATAAACTCTTAGAATCAGGACAAAAATCAGAATAAAGAATTATTTCACAGAATTAGAAGAAGCTACTTTTTTCAGCTCTCAATCTTTTATTCTTTTTAGAGAATCACTTCACAGATTTAGATAAAAATCACTTCTTCTAAAAACAACATTTAGCAGAGCTTCTTTGATTTTGCTTGAGAATCAGAAGCTGGAGCTCTACTAAATGGGTCTTAAGTTGGTATTTTTTTTATTTTTAAATTGATGTCATTTTTTAATTTTAACATCAACTTTGACTATTTGCTAAACAAATAGGATATGTTAGATAGGTAAGATAGATTTTGGATTAGGAAGTGAATAGAGTTGAATTTTAATGAAAATGATGAATTTAGCATTCAGATCTTTCCTTTTTTATTTTCATGTCCAATCGTAATCACCGAAATGAAAGAGTGTTTGTGAGCAGTGAGCGCATACTCAGTGTGTTCGGTTCGTGTTCAACCAAATTGCGCAGCGCGGAGACATCCATGATCCTTTTTATTTACGCAAAAGATCTTGGTGGAAAGCGTTTGCCAAACCTGATCAGCAACTGTACAGAAGCTAGGGAAAAACCTGGTCTGGTTTTTGCTTACTTTGACACAGCCGTACGTTTTGCAAATCAGTCGCACCCGTTGACAGAACAATGTGAAGCATCAAATTCAGCCAGGATTTTGTAGGTTGCATTGTGCTAGTGATTAGTATAGTCTTCCTCACATGAACTAGCGGCTCGAAGGAAATTTTCCGTCGTGTGCAGGAACGTTAGAAACGATCATGCGGTGGCCTTGATGCGCGCACAGAGGAACTAGTGGGACAAAACCGACAGGATGGATGGTCCCATTTGGGATTAGATAGGACTAGGAGCATCAACTGGGTGCGACATTGCTGTCATGGGCGTGACCTGAGCTGGTCTCCTTAATGCGGATAAGCTGATAGATGCAGCAGTGGTGATACCTCAAAATGTACTACTATCAAACAATCTTTAAAAGCAGATTCAGTAGACCTAAATGGTTATAGACCGTTCATTTGTGTTGATTTCGATGTTTAAATTTTTTTTTATCTCTTAGAAAGTAAAAGATTTTCAATATTATTAATTGCAATATTACTCAATTTGAAAAGTAATTAGTGAGTTTTGGTAAGTGGCGGTAATCAAGGATACATTCGCTGATATTAATTTATTTCTTTATATTTTCTACTCAAACCAACGGATGAGATCGAATTTATGTCTTACTTTTTAAAAGGTGAAAGAAGAATTATTTGAATCACAACTTAAAATTTTACGTATTCGAACAAATTTTTTGAATAAGACGAATGGTAGAATTGATTATAGAAGTCAATAACGACATCAGAGGGAGTATAAAATAATAATTAAGATCAACCAACAATATGCACATGATTACTATCATTTGTCAAAATTCACTAAACATCTTGTAAACTGAAATGCAATAAATTATAATCATTTGAGAACTTTTACCTCCTAAAAAGTCATTGTGGACGGTCCGCAATGGATCCCATTCATCGGCGTCTCACTTCTATACTTTACGCTGCACCAGCTTTGCGTTGGACAATGGTGGCTTACCTGCTGACTTGTCCGTCTGTTCCCCAATCATACTCCAATGCAGCGTAGCACGGCAACGCCCTCTCAATCATTTTTTTTATTATGCTATTGTTATGTGCGCCAGACTGCCACCCCAGTTGATTCTACCTAAGAGCTAAGATCAGCGTCTATTATTTTTTTTTATTTTCTCTCAATTAAGATAATTAATTTTTTATATAAGATCTCTAGTTTGTGGAGGTCTTTTAATTTTAATTTACAAGTCGAGTGAATAGGATCAGATTTTTTAATATAAAATTCATAGTTAACCGTAGACACTATAAATAAGTGTAATAAGAGATCGAAGGAATCAAACAAATGAACAGGAGAAATCTGTTTTGAAGCTTCTCCTGTGCCTTTTGGGTGCCGTGATGCTCACGGTGCTAACTCTCTCTCTTTCAACCTCGAGCAACGATCTTAACATCTGATATACAATGATGCAGATCTTTTTCCCACCACCGCCTTACCGCCGCTCTTCATTTGGGCACCGACCTCCCCCTTATGGATGACAACCCACACCTGGGCACCAACCCCCCCCCTCGAGTTGTTTTGAGTCTGGGCACCGTTCTCCACAAGAGCGCCGAACCCTTCGTGGGCACCGCTCCCCACCTCGACGCTGACCGCGCCCAGAATCACCGCGCATGACGTTGTGGCCAAGGCACTTACCGACTTGCATTGTACCATTGTCGACATCTCTTTTCGTCTCTCTATCTTGAAAAATCAGTGGACGACGTCACCATCGTCTGCTGCCACCTTTACACCGATGCTTTTCTATAAGATGCAGAACTACAACATGATGAAGATGTTGTTGTCGAGCGTGCCAAATCACCCCAACACCGTAGCAAAAAACACCACTGCTGTCACCAAGGTCGCAGCAAGTTAGCCCATCATCCCTGTCAAGGGCCTGGAAGACGATGTGACCACGGGCTCGGTCAGCCTGCCACTGGATGTGGCCACGAATTCAATCAGCCTACCGCTAGACTTGGCCACAGGCTCGGTCACTTTATCGTTGGCCGACATCGTCTAAGCGCCACTCCGTCTCGACTGGACCAGGTGCATCCACAAATTGCTGTCGAGCAACAAGCGCCAGCCCTACAACATTTTCTGTCGCGTTGACCACTAGACCTCAGTGAAGGCCGCGGCGCTCACAGCCACCGTTGCCCCTTCTCTCGTCAAACCCAAGATCGTTAATGCCTTTTGCAACATCTCGAGTATCGATGTTGTTACCATCACGTGCCTCAACTTGCTGGACCTCGACCCTAGTGACCACCTCGAATGCTTTGAGGTCTGGGTTGAGGGCACCCTTAGGAACCTCGAGGAGGATCGAGATCCACGGCGATGGCTACGGATAAAGATGGCATCGAAGTGAGTAGTCATCTGCCCATACCACCATCCACAGCGTCAGATTAAAGACGACCTCCTATTTGTACTGCAGTTCAAAGACGAACTACTCGTCAAAAAGAGAGAAATGTTATGTGCGTCAAAGGACTGGCGCCACTCCAGTCGATCCCACTAGAGGCTAATATTAGCCTCTATTATCTTTTTTATATTTTCTCTTAATTAAGATAATTGATCGAGGCCACCAACAGCTAGGCCGAGGCGGCGGGGCTCACATACGAGCTCGGCGAGACGGCCTACACCGACCTCACCAACGAGGAGTTCACGGCCATGTACACAGCGCCCGTGACGGAGCCGCTGGCAGAAGACGAGGACGACATGGCGGTGATCACCACGCACGCGGGACGGTCGACGCCGGCGGTGCGCGTGCGGCAAGCAAGCTGCCGGCGTACATGAACCTGTCCGCCGGCGAGCGTTAACTGGCGCGAAAGCGGCGCCGTGACGCCTGTGAAGAACCAAGGCCGATGTGGTACGTGGTGTACAATTGCAGAAACACCAACCATTCTAGCAAATAATTCGTGTCACTCTACGCACCACATGGTTGCATGTTCTCTTCGCCTACTGCATCATAATTATTGAGTGCTACTGTGCTAGCTAAACAATAATTTGGCCACGCATCAGTAGCCGCCTAATCACTGCCTCTGATAATTGATTACTCGATTATCGTGAGTTCAAAAGGGTCGTGCTGGGCGTTCTCGACGGTGGCGGTGGTGGAAAGCATCTACCAGATCCGAACGGGGAATCAGGTCTCCCTGTCTGAGCAGGAGCTGGTGGACTGCGACACGCCGGACGACGGCTTCGACGGCGGCATCGCGTACCGCGCTGCAGTGGATCGCCTCCAACGGCGGGATCACCACGGATGCCGACTACCCGTACACGGGCGTCACGGGCACCTGCGACCGCGGCAAGCTCGCCAACAACGCGGTCACCATCGGCGGGATCCAGCGCGTGGCGTACCGCAGTGAGGCGTCGCTGGCGAACGCCGTGGCCAGGCAGCCCGTGGCTGTGTCCATCGAGGCCGGCGGCCCGAACTTCCAGCACTACAAGATGGGCGTGTACAACGGGCCGTGCGGAACGAAGTTGAACCACGGCGTCACCGTCGTCGGCTATGGCCAGGAGCCGGGTGGCGGTGGGGACAGGTATTGGATCGTCAAGAACTCATGGGGGGAGGCGTGGGGCGATGGAGTGTACATCAAGATGAGGAAAGACATCGCCGGCGTGCCGGAGGGGCTCTGCGGCATCGCCATCCGACCTTCCTACCCAGTCATGTGACTGAAATCTTGACCCAACATAATAGGATTGATTCCGCTAAAATAAAAATTTTGTTTGGTACCTCCAACGGGGGGTTATTTTAACAAAGGACAACCTAGCAAAGAAAACTTGAAAAGACAACCAAAAGTGTTATTATTGTAACAGTAATAAAACCATTGATTATTTATTTTTTGATTGTCACCATGCTAGGACCATTTGGCGGACTGTTTACATAGCTAGTGGGTTAACTCAACCGAAGTCAGTTTCTCATATGCTAGAAAATTGGCTTTCAAATTTTGGTAAAAAAGAGAAGAACATGATTCTGATTGAAACTGCATTATGTTGGGCAATTTCGAGATGCCTAAATGATTTAACCTTTGAAAATAGCAAAAAAATTTCTTCTATGCAGGCAATTTTCAGGAGAACATATTTGATGCGCTTTTTGATGCTACTGCAGCATAACAATAAAGCAAAAGAGTCATTTAAAATGGCGAGCAAAATATTACAAAATACCGCACTGGAGTTGTTTACTTCTCATAGATAGAATTTTAATCATAGGCTTTGTCATGCTTATTTGTTTTTCTTTCATTTGTCAACTTTGGAGTTGATTTATTGTAAGTTTTGAAATGCTGTGTGCAGTAACGCAGAGGCGGAATACTTTTCCATTATCTAAAAAGGATTGAGCCACACATGTCTTTGGATCTTAGATTAGTCTAGTTCTATTTGGTTGATCGTAAGGTCAATTAAAACATACGTGTAAAACTCAGTAATTGCTTAAAGTATGCTTTATCCGAAAGCGATGCGCAAATCAAGACAAGAAAATTATTGATCATAAACAATAGTAATTGTTTAGACGGACACGACAAAGGTAAGGGTACGTATTTCCTACCACAAATTAAATATGAAAGCAGTCAAATATATCTAGAAACCTAAATGTAAGAAATGACGCAAACTCCACCAGAGGCCAACTTTTTCTTATTGTAAACTTATTAGGCCCTGTTTGAATCACATGGATAAATAGTTAGCTGACTAACACTACAAGAAAAATTACTTGTAGGGACCAATATCCTTGGTAGCTAAATGTTATAAATTGGTCACTATTGCTCTATAAGAACCAATGTACCTTGGTGACATTATGGTGGACATAGCTATCGCTACAAGTATTTAGCCACCAACATTTTCAAACCTTGGTGACTAAAGCACGCTTCTGTCCATTACTACCAACTATTCCTTTGGTCACTACATGTGATGTATCAGTAGTTCCAATTATATAATTTAAAAATAAATTAACCGACAGAGCAAAACATTCAAACTTCACAAATGTTGTCCACCTTATCACACAATTGAGATGAAAGAATTACACAAATCATGTTGATTTGAAGAAAGCATAGTTGTTGCTACCACACCAGCTCCAATTACAACAGAACAACAATCAACAAATATTTTTACATGTTATATATTTTTCCACTTTTAATCAATATGCTTTGAGTAGTGGAAGATACTGGAGTCTTTGGTCCTGACCTGCACAACTAACCAAAGTTATTTTTTAGACTCATTAATTGTCGATCTCCAAAGGTGATTTGTTTAACTATAAAACTTTGATCAGCTTCCTTGTCTGGGTACGGTATTGATTTGCTCCTGCAAGTGATATTAGCCCTTCTCAAAGGATACACCTTTTCTGCTTTTTGTTGTGATGCTGGCTTGGCGTGATTACTCTTGAGGGTTCAGTTTGTAATTCAATTTGCTCCTTGTAATCCTCATTTGAAGGGTAAAAAGTCTATAACACCATATTTAGATCGTGAATATTCTGTAGGTTAGAAACTAAAAGCAAAATGATGTTTGATTGAGAAACATGGTACTTCATATGGAATAATCTGAAAAGGCAATAACAAAAAATTAACAATTGTAACCTGCTCCCATGTAGAATCCAAAAAAAATCATTCATATTTCAAATCACTCAGGCTTTAGTGCCAGGTAGTGTAAGCCACATCTACTCTACCCCATGAAAAGTAGTCAAATGTGAAATTTCAACCCCAATAGAAATTTGAGACAACTAAGCTTTATTTAGTCACCTAGTTAAAATGGTTGTGTTGTTCCAATAGTTCATTTTAGGTTGCAAAAGTAGTCAGATCCTGACTAGACTTTTGGTAACCAAGTGCTTGAATTATTAATTACTAAAAGTAAACATATAGTGACTAAATTAATTGGTAACTAAAGGTGTGATCTCTAATTCCATATATTCTTGCAGTGTAAAATTAGTCCTAGCTAGTCTATCCAAATAGGGCAAGCTAATTAAAAGTGGGCCACCATTTTACCCTCCCATAATCTCTTTTCTTTCTTCTCACTCACATGGCCAAAAGAGACATTTTGTTGTAGTTTGACTGACTATTAAGTCTATACTCGTAACATCCGAGCTAATTGCTAGTTAGCTACTCTCTCCATCTCGATTTATAAGTCGTTTTGGAGTAGGGCACGAGAATTAATAAGAGTGGAAAAGGTGGGATGTTCTGAAAACGAGAAGAGAGATAAAGATGAAGAAGTATTGAGAAGAGAGAAAGTGTATTGAAAAGTGAGAATGACTTATAATTTGAGAAAAATTATTGAGTCTAGAATGACTTATAATTTAAGACGGAGGGAGGAATTTTTAGCCAGCTAATTATTACCCTACGAGTTCATATACTCTCACATGCGTGAGCTCTAAATTGTGACCACAATATGTGACTCCCAACTTTTGGATTTACTAGATACATATGACAAATTGTGAGAAATTACGGCTGAAAACCTAATCAACCAATAGACTTGACACGTCACGCTGTTGTTTGGGTAGTGGGTCTATATGTCGTGCAGACGGCTGGAGTGGCTGGTTTCAAACGTCAGTGAACCCCTACGGAAGGCTATTGTACTGCACTTATCCTACGATAATTAAAAACAAGAAAAGATCAGCAATAAATTTATACAATTTACCAAAACACAATGATTTTTTATCAGAAGTTACAAAACAAAACAAAAGATATGGCAACAAAGAGAGTTTCTAGTCAAAATCAGCACATACAAAGATACCTGCCATATGCCTATATATATGCGCATATGGAACCCATAAACAACTGCTGCCTACCTGGCTATCGAGGATCGATAACTTGCAGTTGACATCAACTGATCCTCCTCCATACTGTGCCTTTTGCTAGTTCGTCCAAGCTATGGCACTTTTTGATCAGTGAACCAATGCTAGCGTCCTCCATATATTACTTCCTGTGACGCCTCAAGAACATCGAGTTAATGTTCCACTTCCAAATTGCAGGCCGTTCCTCACCATGTAATGCATGATGCTGCAAGTTTTGTCACTTCTTTGCCTCACTTTGATGATCTAGAATTGAGTCCGGTTTCCCTCAGCAAGCAAGATAGCGAAATGAGAAAGAAATCGTTATCCATCAGATGAAAATACAAGAATGGTTTCTTCCTCCTCAATAACTCCACAAGAATGACCCCAAAACTGTACACATCGCTTTTCTCTGTTAGGCGGCCTGAGAGAAATTCTATAGGGTCCAACTGTATATCCAATAGTCCCCTGAACTATCAGAGTTAACTCATGTTTTATCGAGTGTAATATACCTCCAAGTGCAAACGTCTACCTTTGAGGTCATCAAGAAGTATGTTACTCCTTCCACCTCAAATTAGTTGCTCTAGAGTCCTTCAGCTTTCCTAAATTATAAGGGTGTGTTTAGTTGAGTTGTGAGATGTGAGAAGGTTGCTATGGACTGTGAGCTGTAAAAAAGCTGTTGTGAGCTATCGAAAAGCGGAAAAGCCATTTGGTTGGTTTCAACTGTGAGCTGTGTATTCTATAAAAAATATCTGTATTACCCCTAAAAGACTATGAGATTGTTTATATGCAAAATGACCGTAACACATCGTATTGTTCACTGATTCGCATATAAATTATCATTTTAGAAAGATAACATTAATCTTCTAAAGTTTACATCCATAATTAATACATGATCAACATAAATACAAAATATATATTGTTCACATAAATGTGTTGTCATCAACAGTTATCCTTCTCTCGCACTAATCAAAGCATCACACCTGGGAACCGAGAAGGCTAGCACCAGGCATTCACCAGGGTGCCATGCCCGACGGGCTGCAGTGCAGGCCCACCCGTCGCCTGGCCAAGTAAGAGGCACTGAGGGACGGGGTCAGCGTAGGCTCGGGGTCAGGCGGACAGGGGGCGACGATGGAAACCAGAGGAGGCGGCGAAGACCAGGCTCAGCGCCGGTAGCCTGGGGCTAACAAATTGTGATCAAATTTTGGATTGAATTACTAGATACACATAACATTTTTTTTGTTGCAAATGATGCACATATAACAAATTGTGAGAGTTTTATTACAGCATGTCAAACTAAACTAGCTATGCAAAACTACCGAGCATACCTTTCAGGCACTACACCATGATTCACTTTTACCGACCATATTAGCCACCGATCATAGGTCGGTAAAAGTGGGTGGCCAACCAAGGTTCGCTAATTGTTAATGTAACAATAGACGATTGGTCAGTAATGGTTAGAAGATCCAACGATGAAAGTTCACTGCTATATCGTCCCACCATCAGTTGGAAAAGGTACTGGCACCTTTAAACACTGTTATGGCTGAGCATTCGAGCGGCACGGCCCAGCGTGGCACGGCCCACCAAACAGCACGGCCTAGTAAGGCACGGCCCGTGCGAGTTGTGCCAAGGCAGCCCACGGGTTGAGGTGCTGGCTCACGGCACTGCCCGTTTAAGTGATCTGTGCCGAAACGGGACCGGCCAGCATGGCCAGCCCATGAAGAAAGCAGCCAAAATGGACGAAAATCTGCAAAAATGGGCGTCATTTGTGGCCGCCAAGGGTCAAACCGGCAACCTCAGGTGTTCTGAGGGAGAGACTTACCACCAGAGCACGCTCGCTTTTGTGTTTGAAGGTAAAATGAAACTATATTTAATATAAAACTACAAATGGGCTGTGCGTGCTGGGCCACCGTGCTCGTGCCATGCTAAATGGACCGGGCTTTGTGCCGGCCTAGTTGCCCGGATCTAAACACTGTGGGCACCAAAAAAAATTGGGCTGTCCCATTTAGGCCTTGTTTGTTTTGAGCTGAAATGGACTAGGAATGATATGGAATGGTCTTGATTGGTTTGGCCTGATTGAGAACTCGGCCCGAGTGGAATGGCCGTTTGGTTATAGCTGGTCTGGTTGTTAGCTTCATGACCTTTAAAGTCCTCTAAAAGATATGAATATATTTTGGTGATTGAATAAACAACATAGAAAACGATTGTGATTGTAGGTATCACTTTATAATTTCTACATCAATATAGTAGGCTTTCTCGATGGATGACAAGAACGATCCCAAGTTAAAAAGTATCGAGTGTTGAAGGACCAAAGTTATGGACTAGCTAGTGAGACCATAGGAGTGATATGAAATATAAATGATTTTAGTTACCTTAAAACGCATTGAAGATGGTAAAGAAAGCAAAGGAAGAAAAAACGAAGTCAAGTTGAGATTTAGAAGAGTCACCGGACATTCTGGTGAGGCAGAAGAGTTGAAGTTCAAAAGAGGTGTTTTCTAGAGCCGAAATGAAAAAGTCACCGAACAGTCTTGAGGGTCAGTGACCAGACAATCCGGTGAGTCTGAAGACGAAGTCTAGAAGAGGTGTCTCTAAAAGTCCAAAAGAGAAGGTCACCAAACAGTTTGATGTCATATAGAATATTTCAAAGAGGGTGTTTCCCCGGCCTGCTGGAAGATGGAGTCACCGAACAGTCTGGTGGTGCACTGGACAGTCTGGTGTGGAGAGTAACCGGACAATCTGGTGACTGGTAAAAGCAGTCAGCTTTATGACATCACGTTCTAACGGTTGTTTCTAGGCTTAGAGTCTATTAAAACCATAGAGGAGAACATTTTTCAGTGTGTCTAAGATCTGAACTGCTGGAGCAAACTTGTGAGAGGCTAAGGGACATAAAGCAGAGAGCGTAACACAAGATTGGAGATCTTTGGTGCTAGTAGGAGAGTAAATAGGAGCATTCATACACTTTTAGAGCTTGTGAGGATTTGAGAGGAGTGATCTTTGCCTATTACTTTTGGTTTGACAGCGTAGACCTGCTAAGAATCGGTGTTTGAGCTTTTAAGGAGATTGTAGAAGACGACGCTAAGTTTGTGAGCAGTTTTGGATCCCCTGCTTGAAAGGAATACCAAGAGGGAGCGTCTGAGCTTTAGAGGCTTGCTCTTGCCAGAGGGTATTGTTCATTACAGCTGGGATCGCTGGTGACTTCACTCTGCGAGTGAAGCATACCTTTAAGAGCACTGTTTCAGAAACGACAGGAGAGACCGGTACTTCGACAAGAGTGATCCAATAAAGATTAAGGGAAGACGTTATCTTTCTGAGACTTCAAGAAAAATCGTTGAGCATTTTTTTTAACTCTCTCATTACTTTCTGTATGTCATACTTGTTGAGTAGTGTTATAGGTTGCTTTATGATTTTTTTATAGCTATTATGCTAGTATTTATTTGTTATCTTTGTTATTCTACTAGCATTGTTAGAGATCTTAGTCTACTAAAATTGTTTAGGTTGCTCTTGTTGTGTTCAAATTTTATAGTTTAAATTTATAGCAAAATTAAGTGCTATAGGTTCACTGATTCAAAATTGTGTCTTTGATCCTTTCAATGGTACAAATTCCGGTTCATCCCATCCCTTCCAACGCATTATCGGCCTGTAATGGAACCTGATGCATCAACTGTGGGAACAAAATCCACCGAGGCATCTATTCCTGAGGGATCGACAGAGTGGTGGCGGTGGCGGCAAACAGAAGGGGATAGGCGACGACGAAGCAGCAATGGCAACGAGAAACTCCCTGTGCCGGTGCCCATCCTCTCCGATTGACAGTTTCCCTCCGGTAAGCTAGCTCGACCCCTCTCTTACTTCTCTGTCCGGTTGCCCAGATCTGTTGTGCGCCACCATTTTATCCTAGATTTCCGGCAAGCTAGCTCGCAGCCTGCAGGTGAGTGCGCAGCAGCAGCAGCAGGCAAAATTATTGCTGCCTTTAGGGATGCCTCGACCTCAACAAGCTGAGTGCTGCTGATGCTTGTCCTCTCGTTCCCCATTGTGCTATCGCTCTTCGCTGTCTGCTGCCTGCTTTTATGTGCTGTGGGATTACATCTTTTGTCTCTACTGCCTGCACCCTCCCTTCTTTGATTAATTTTTGTTGTTTTTTACTGCTTGTCTGGTTGGTTCTTCCATGATCGGAAGGTGTGTGACGAAGACCTGTTTCAAAGTTGGTCGTTGGTTTTGAAGCTGCTTGTGATCAGATTGTTGCTTTGCCGAAAGAAAGGATACTAAAAAAACCCGAGAAAGGTCAAGTATGAACATATCATAAATAGTAGTACCAAACATTTCTATACTTGGCACCTTACCATTTTTATGTGTAGATGTTTATGAACAATATGAACTTTGTAATGTTTCAGTTTAACAAATCAGGTTCAGATGTTGATGGAGTATTGATCCCTGGTAGCACTAGTAGTTTTGCTCTCTGGTAGCACTAGTAATTTTATTTCCTTGCTTTTGCCTGTTGATGGAGTATTGCTTTAACACTAGTAAAAAAATTACTGATCAGCTCTGTCCTATTCTAGGTTCTGTGCTGAACATTAGAATCTATTTGGTACTGCAGAGCTTTTGTAGTTCTTTGTTCTAGTGTTCTTGACAACTTAGCACAGTGATTATTTTTGTTTTATTCTTTGTTCTAATGTTTTATGTTTTATTTTGTTCTAGTGTTCCAGCAGAACAACTTTGTTCTCATGATTATTGACAAGTTTTGTTCTGTTTCTGTTTCTGTGGCTGGCAGATTTGAAATTGTTTTGATTGTTCATGACTGAACAAAAAAGTTCTTTTTGAATTGTCTCTTTCTGTTTTTGTGTCTGACAAGACAAAATTCTGAGCTTGTGCCTAATTCTGTGTTGATTTCAGAATACAATCAGACGGTGGCAGGACTAGTACTGAAGGTGTCTCTAATTCTGTGTTGACTTTAGTATTCAGCATGAAAGCTTCAGTTTTGTTCAGCTCTTAAGTTCATTACTGAACTGAAGTTTTTCCCGAATTATGTGTTAGTTTCAGTTTAGTTCAGCTCTTAAATCAGTAGTGAAACGAAGTTTAGTTCAGCTCTTAAATCAATAGGGAACTGAAGCTTTTACATTTTTTCTAAGCTGGAGACAGTTCAAGTTGATAAGTATTAAAACTCATATATGTTCCCTTGTTATTCCGGGCCATAATTTTGGTCCCGAAATGAAACACATTGTTGACACCCAAAAATCGCAGGGCCACCGGAGTATCCGGCACATTGTCGAAGTGTCCGGTGAGTCCTTTCGGGTTCGGGCACTTAGCCCACTGTTGTAAGACCCCTTTTTGAAAAGAGCGTCTATGTGTCACAAGTATCATTCTCTGGACCGGTAGCTGGTACGCACATTAAGAATAAAGTGATATTTATTTCACATACTAGTACATGGTACTACAGACACAAGTTGACGCAGCGACTTTATTCAAACACCAAACTCTTAGGAGACTAACTACACACCACAGGCACGCTTGAGCGAAGGGCGAGACTTTTAATCTTCATAATCAGCGTCATCCTTGTCATCTTCGTCTTCTGAACAAAACATCAGCATGGAGAGGGATGAGTACAAACGTACTCAGCAAGTCTTAACTGTGGATAGAGAAAATTCGCAATAGCGAAACAAGAAAAGGCTCATGGTTCATATTTTGCGGAAAGCAAGTTTTTGCGCAGGCTTCCTAATAGAGTGAGAGTTTTAAATAGAAGAGGGAAAGTATTTTGTCATATTTTAGTAAGGTGGACCTGTGGAAGATTCACTCCTTCCCACAGTTTTCAAGTTTTTATAACGGGCATCAGCACGCTTCCATGCCGACCCTAAGCACGCAGCCAACACATTTTCAAAATACGGGTAGCTACACCCACTCACACATCAAAGCAGTAAAGAAAATCTAATCGTAGGGTGCATGAACAATAGCATGTCAATACCGTGACAACAGCCTATTCAAAAGGATTTTTAACTCTGCAGAGGTTGTACACTGTACCCACAGGTTTTGCTACTTCTGATCAACAGAGTTGCATAACGTCTACCCCACAGCTATATAGGTTTCCACAGATTCCATCCAAGATAAATACAGGGGCTATCCCTCGGGGTTTTTCAAGCCACCAATGATGCGACGGTACATTCTCGAAGCCGGATCGTGAAGATTTACTACAGTCACGTCTTTTTCTGGTCCTCTACGATGCCGGGTATTACCAAACCAAAGGTTATATCCGTGGGCTTACGGTCCCAAGACGCGGGCAATTACATGGTCGAGAGCCAGGCAGTGAGTCGTTTCACGCCCTTCTCCTGTTGTCTTGTGTCCTACTGACCTCCTAATGGTTCAATATGGAATACCTATATAGCGAGGATAGGTCCTGCCCAGATCGGGTTCTGTGGTTGCACGAAAATTACTAAGTCGAAGACTAACGAACCGGTCCTTATATGTCAGGAGTGGCGGACTCGTCCACGGCAGGTGGACTACACCGGAATCTACACACTATCACTATCACCTCAAGTGAGCCTCACCCCACGACCAGAATCAACCCTCTTCATCTAACACCAGTTTTACTATGCCCAGCCCATTTTATTTTACTCACACCACCAAACACATCTTAACACATTTGCAAAAGAGTGATATAAGGTGTGGCGGTACGAGGTACCGCAATCGGAGTCCTAAGCATTTTTCTAATCAAGGCACTTTCCGTTCAATAAAAGTATTAAAGAACGGAAGTCTTACGGTTAACAAGGGTGTGTCATCAATTAGCTAACAAGGTAGTATTTATATTATCCACAGCAAGTTACTGACATAAATATAAATATCTAGAATTGAATAGGTACTATACTACACAACATTTAACACATTTTAAACATAGGCAAGCATTTAGTTTCCATAGGTACGCAGTAAAAATAGGTTCAAAGTGGTTCAAGGGGGTGTTAAGACTTGCCTTCAGCAGCGTCTTCGGGTTCTTCTTCGTACTCGGGCTCTTCGGGTTCCTTCTCGTACTCAGGCTCTTCTTTGGCTACAAACAATAGTCCCAATAAGACTACCAAAGAAAGACTAAGAAACTACGAAAAGAAACAATCACCAAACAAGGTATGGAGTTTGGATAGGCGAGGATGGTAAGGTTCGTGGTGACAGTTCCAACGGTAGGTTGATGGTCATGATCGGAGCTAGGATGTGATGGTAAAGTTACCGGCAAAGTGCTGTGACGGACTGTGGAAAAGTTTGTGTGGACACGGGGTTTGGCCTGTGTCCACGTCCTCTGGACACGCAGGTGTTCAGAATCGAGGATTTTCCTGTGGACCCATGGGTTGTAACGAGTTCGAGGTTGTCGTGGACACGTAGAAGTTCGGGGTTTTCGTGGGCACGTGAAAGTTCGGGGTTTTCGTGGGCATGTGAAAGTTCGGAGTTTTTTGGACACGTGAAAGTTCGGAGTTTCCGTGGACTCGGGGACACGTGAGCTATGACGTGTCCTTGGACACGTGAACTGTGATTGTGTCCGTGGACACGTGAGCGGTGATGTGTCTGTGGACACGTGATCGTGTTCGTGCCCGTGTTCGTGACTGTGGGCACGTGGACACGTGACCGTCTTCTTACTCGAGTCCGAGACCATGGACACGCGGGCACGTGACCGTGTCCGTGCCCGTGTCCGTGACCGTGGACACATGGACACGTAACCGTGTTCGTGCCCGTGTCCGTGACCGTGTCCGTGCCTGTGTCCATGACCATGGACACGTGTTCGTGGCCGTGTCCATGTCCGGGGACCTAGGACCAAGCGTGATTCCTTGACGTGGACGTGAGTGTACGTGTGCAGGCCTGGGCGTGCTGCTATGGGCGCGTCGGGCGTGCACTGGAGCGGTCCGGACGCACTCTAGTGCGCCGGCGCGTTCTAGCGCGCGCTGGCCGCGCAGCCTGACATTGCCTCGCGGTGGCTCTCGATGGCTGGGGCAGGGGTTGGGAGTGATGCCTTAGGTGTCGTGGGCCATGAGTGGGTGAGTGAGGAGGGGTTTCGCCGTGGCCGACGGTGAGCCGCGGCGGTGGTAGCGGCGACGCCATGCCATGCGAAGGTGACGCTGGTGCGAGGGCAATGGGCCTCAACGGGAGGCTCTTGCCTCGGTCGACAAGTTGCGTTGTGGTTTTCGGAGCACTTAGAGAGCTGGCGCCGTGAGCCGCATGGCGGCGGGCGACGGCTTCCGTGGCGAGGGCGCGAGGGGCATGCTCTGGCAAATTGGTAAGCTCGACGGTCTTTCTCTCAGTGGGGTGATACTGTGGGTGCGGGGAATCGACCAACGGCCGTCGGGTTCAAGGGGAACCAGTCATGGTGCACGACGGCCGGCGGTGAGGATTGGAGGCAAAATTCACGCGGTTGGGTGAGCAGTTTCAGTGAGGAGGGGTGGTGCGAACCTGGGCAAAGTGAGAGCGGAGCTAGGGGTGCGCGGGTGCGGCAGTGGCTCCCTTTTATAGCCGGCACCGCGGTGAAGTCTCCGACCGGCGCGGCTGGGCGTTCATTCCTGAATTCCGCGAGTTAGCGGTGTTGCCCGCCAGCTTGCGCGTTGGAGGAGCCGCTGGATTGCGCCGTGGCGCGCTAGGGAGGTGCCGAATGGCGGGGAAACTCCGGATGGGGCTGGCGTGGTGCCACAGCGTCGAATTGCTCTGGCCGGCAGCGAACACCGAGCGCTCTGCATTAAGCATGCGATTTGACAGAACGAGCGGCGTTGGTTGCTGTGACGTCCGTTGGACGGCGCGGTGAGAGTGTGAGGTTTAACTGCGGTCGGTGAAACGGAGCTCGTCATGGCGGCAAGGCGAAGAGCGTCGGGCGTGCGTCTGCTGGCCCGAATCCGTCGCGAGGCTCCCGATGAAGGTCGCTTCCCATCGAGGCGTGACGGTGGCTTGACAGCTGGAGACAATGGCTTCCGACAGCAGCTGCGGCGCGGCGTGGCCGGGGCAGCGCCGTACAAGTGGCGTCCGCGCCCTGTCTGGTGGGACGCGTCGGGAGGGAGGAAGGAGGAGGACGCTCCGGTTGGGCCGGAGAAGGGGCAAGTCGTCCCAACAGAGCAATTCGGCCCACGCGCAAAATTTTAATTTTCTCCCTCTCAAAATTAATCAAGGCTTTGGAATAATTCCAAACTCCAAAACCAGCAATTAAACTCCAAAAAGATGAAAAGCAAAAGAACAAGACAAAATCAACACTTGGCAAATTCAAATTTTTAAAATTTTTGAATTTTTTTACCCCTTTTTCTTGTGTTGAAATTTTTGGATTGTGACAACTGTAATATTCGGCACGTTGCCATAGTGTCCGGTGAGCCCTCTCAGGTTCGGGCACTTGGCCCACCGGAGTATCCGGCATGTTGCCAGAGAGTCCGGTGAGCCCTCTCGGGTTCTTGGAATTACACGACGAAACATCCGGCACCTTACCAGAGACTCTGACCACCGAAGTGTCCGGCACTTTACCAGAGACTCCGGTAATGCTGATTTATGAAAGTTTTCGGCAGATTGATTCTAATTTCTTTCCTAATTCGTGGGATTAGTTGCCCTGTGGGGATAAGACCATCCCACCTCTATAAAATAGAAGCCCATGGCCAGTTGAGAATCATTCCAATCGAACCTATCATTTGTCTTTACATTTCGTTCTTCTCCAAACCCCTAATCACTTTACTTGACCCCTTTTGCTATTCTTCCTTCGACTCGACGACGTTTGAGGATGATCTGGCTGGCTTGACCGAGCTCGAATCAACCCTAGAACGATCCTCCTTCGACGGGATTTCTCTTGAGGCCGGATTGTCTAGTTGCTGCCCAACCCGACGTTGAAGAAGTGTCGGTGTTCTCGCACACAAACATGCGAGCGGTGCATTGGCTCGAAATCCGTTTCGGCATCAACACACTTTTTGCGACTCCGCTGGGTATGAGTGATTTCGGTTGCACAAACTAAATCGTCATTTCCATCATGACCTCTGAGATTATGACAAACATTGTCATGCCATCCTTGGAGAAGTTACTCGAGGAGGCGCACAAGGCGCGCAAGGAGCGGGAGCTGCAGGAGCACTTGGCATGTTTCAAGAAGGACCGCCAAGGTGCGATCTCGCAAGTGAAGAAGCCTGTTCTTTCGGCCGTCGACGACGACGCAGCCATAGGTGCTGCCAATGTAAGGACATCTTCATACCCTCTCGAAGACATTTCATATTACTTTGCTTATATGAAAAAGGTATTGACCAACAATATGCAATATATGATTCAAGAGAACATGTTTAAGTCTAAGAATGTTAGTATTGCATCATCGTCTTATGTTGCGCATGTAGGTCTTACTACTAGTGCATGGCGCCTACTACGTTTAGTGTAGAACAATCTCCGTATGGCATGCCATTGAACCCGTTTAGTAGACAAACTAGTTTTCCTTTCCGTCTCATGCGCAAACTAGTGCTTTGGTAGTGTCTCTCTCTAGCGTAAAGCCAATCACTAGTATCCTCAATCCGGCCACGAGCTGATTGAATAAATTGGCTAATTTTGTTCCTCTTTACCATACCGTTGCATATAGCACACCGCTTATCCCACCAAACAGTACGGGAATCCCTTATGACCTTGTCCCTAATGAAATATTTAGTGCCTTGAAGACGAGCTTACACCCTTCACCACCTGTCACACCTGCTAGGCCAACTATTGCCAACATAGAGGAGTGTATGGCTCGTATTAAGGAGAATTTGAACAAATAATTCCGTGAGACGCTAAGGGTAGACCTTAGGAGGAGGGATCGAATTTATCAAAAGTTGTACCCCGCGTATTTTGATTCGGTCTCGTATCTCGTTGGATGGCATGTTTTTGACTTCGTCAAATTCAATAGCGAAGATAACAAGACCGCTTGGGAACACTCACTCACCTCCAACAAAAGGCCTCGGCTCAAAAAAACCGAAGCAAAGAAATAAAACATGACTACAAGACCAGTCGTAGCGTGCACGTCATGGAATGTGATTCTGATAGCTCCGATGATCAATGACATTTTGGCTGCTGAGTTCGTTTGGCCCTCCAAGGCCAAATCGTTTGCTTGCGATTCGCTCAAACTAGTTCATAAGAATCGGAAAGACGACGTGAAATACACCTTTGATGTAGCCAAATGTGATAAAATATTTGATGAGCTGTATAAAGGTGAATACATTAAGATCGCATATATTTTACCTTCGACAGATGAGATTAAGCGTAGAGTATATTGTAAATGACATAACTCTTATTCTCATGCTACTAATGATTGCAATGTTTTCCATCGACAAGTCCAATCGGCCTTTAATGAGACGATTGGGTTTTAATGATTACACCTTTTTCCCGTCAACACTCTAGAGCTCAACCTCAAGGTGTTGATTCGACCTCATCAAGCTGATACAACCAAAGGGAAAAACGTGATCATCGGGATGAGATGCCTGTTTCTCCAAGTGAGAAGGATACCTCTAAAAATGGTGGTGCTCGAAAATCCCCCGATGGTCAAGAGTCTCTAAAAGTCACCATCTAAGGCTCTAGACCCGGGGGCAAGCTCCACCGCCCAAGATGATAAAGCCAAAAATCTTGAAATGGGCAAGTGAAAGATAAATCAAGGCAAAGCCACGGATCGAAAAATGGGGCATAAAAGTGCCTTCGACAGGCTCATGGCTAAGTATAAGAATTAAAAGATCGATTTAAATAATCGGTCTATAAAACGATTAAGATCACCACCTAGTGCAGGCAGCCCACCTAAGAAGAAGATGAGGCCAACCGTGAATATACACGGGCCTCCTCCTTTTCCTTCACATGACTTCGGAGTGCCGCCACTATGGTTCCATCTCATGCCTTGCCCGTCGTTTTAGTTGTGCTATCCATACATAGGACCATGGATACCTGTGCCGCCGATGCCTATGCCATCGATGTCATACCCGCCATTTCATCTAGGGTGGAACGGATCGAGAGGAGATGTCTTCATAAGGCTCTCTAACCCTATTTCGGATTGGACAGATTCTCAACCGATTAAGAATCAAGGAGGGAGCTTCACCACCGCGCGTAAGCAAGAATGGCACTCAAAGCAAAGTAACGAACCTGCTCCTTTCACTTTGGTCCATCAAGAGAGTGCATCCGGAGGTGTCGTGAAAATCAGCACAATCGATATCATGATTGGAGGAGTCTTCACGGGACCAATCACTTTGGATGATCCGATCGAAAAGGCCTTACATGATCACGAATCACGAAGCTAGTAGCAGCAAGAACTCCTTCAAGTACACACAACCGAGGTGGTGTCCACTGGCTTGACTCACACTCAAAAGAGGAAGCTTCAAAGGCCACGCTTTCAGAAGATGCGAGAAGAGGAGGCGAAGAAGAAGAGGGATATGGTCTTCAACGAGATCAAGCCGATGGTCCCTCAAGATAAGCAGTGGAGTGTGAAAGAGACCAAAGCTCCTACTCCACTGGTGACAGAGGAAGCGAAAGCTACTTCAAAACTATTTGGTTTGACCGACACCGTCTTGGGAGAGGACTCTAAACACCCTCGCCCACGGAGGATGTCGATATGTCCGAGTTTGATGATGACGACCTCTTGGACTATTAGCCTACACCGCTTCAGGAAAGTATAGATATTAACACCATTTGCTTATCCTTTTCTAATTATTCGCTTGTAGAGGAAGAATAAGTCATGGCACAATTCAACTTTGGGCTAAAAAGTGCTATCTTCGAAAAGCTCGAGAAATTGGAGAACTATTTGAAACCCCTCTATGTGAGAGATCATATTAATGGCTCACTGATTTCTTGCATGCTCGTAGACGGCGGTGCTACTGTTAATATAATGCCGTACCTTTTATTTAAGAAGCTAAGTAAGGCCGATGACGAGCTCATTCGAACCAACATGACTTTGAACAATGTGGGAGGAGAAGACTCTATCGAGGCTAAGGGGGTCACTTCTATGGAGCTCACCATTGGGAGCAAGACCATAGCTACCGCTTTCTTTGTCGCTGATGTATGCGGTAGTTATAGCTTGATCTTAGGGCGTGATTGGATTCACGTTAATAGATGTGCTCCTTCTAGATACAATGGGTTGGTGATGATGCAAAAGTTGTTCATGCGGATGCATCGGTTTGTATTGCTATAGCCGAATTATCTTCTTTCTCGCATGACACCGCTAAGTGCTTGACCGGTTTAGACTTGACGGATTATGATTTTCTTAGTATGACTAGAGATAGTTTTGTATCGGTCAATGTAAAGCCGATAGAGAATTGGCTCAACCATATAATGTGATTTAATAGATTCTAATCTTGATCGTTTGTAAAGAGAATGGAACACTATCGGTCCAACACGAACAACATGTGCAAAGCTATATAGAAAATAGAGGCATTGATAAGTTAGGACAAGGATTCACATCGGTCGATCCTCTTGAGGAGGTGAATCTTGGCAGCGTTGATAATCCGAGACCAACTTATATAAACAAAAATCTGAAAGCCGATTATAAGGTGAAGTCGATCAGTTTACTAAAAGAATATATGGACTGTTTTGCATGTTCTTATAACAAAATGCCCAGGTTGAGCCGCAAGCTAGTTGAGCATCGGCTTTCAATAAAATTTTGTTTTAGACCCTTTAAGCAACCGATGAGAAGATTCAACCCGAATATGCATGATCGGATTAAATAGGAAATTAACCGATTACTTGATGCAAAATTTATAAGACCTTGCAGGTATGCGGAGTAGATCTCCAACATCATGCCGGTGGAAAAGAAGAACACGGTAAGATTATAGTTTGCATTGATTTCAAAAATTTAAATATAGCCACTCTTAAAGATGAGTATCCTATGTCTATAGCCGATATGTTGATTAATGATGCTTCTGGCCATAGAGTTATTAGTTTTTTATGGTAATGCGGGATACAACCAAATCTTTATGGCCGAAGATGATATGTCTAAAACTGTTTTTAGATGTCCTAGTTTTGTAGGATTGTTTGAGTGCGTTGTTATGACTTTTGAGTTCAAGAATACGGGTGCCACATATCAAAGAGTCATAAACTTTATCTTTCATAATTTGCTTGGTGTCATCATGGAGGTTTACATAGATGACGTGGTGATCAAATCGGCCACTTTAGATTCTCACTTGGCTGATTTACGACTCACTTTAGACCAAATGTGTCGTTTTGGTTTGAAATGAATCCGCTCAAATGTACCTTTTTTTTAAGCTTCATAATTCATGAGAATGGCATAGAGGTAGATCCTAAGAAAATAGAAGCAATTAGGAATGTGCAAGCACCTACATGTAAGAGAGAGTTGGAAAGCTTCTTAGAAAAAGTAAATTACTTGAGGTGGTTCATATCTAACTTGTCGGGAAGGATTAATTCATTTACTCCTATTCTTCAGCTAAAGAACGAAGCCGAATTCACTTAGAAGACAAAACAGCAAGAAACTTTTGAGAAGATCAAGGAATATTTGTCTTCGCCGTCGATTCTTAGGCCGCCTAAGGGTGGAGTCCCTTTCTACCTCTACATAGCAGCGGAGGATGATGTGGTTGGTGCTGTTTTGACCCAAGAAGCCTAAGAAAAAGAGTACGTGATCACGTGAGCTGGCGATTATGGATGCGGAAACAAGGTACACTTTTATCAAGAAACTATATTTTCTTTGTATCATGCTTGCACCAAATTGAGACATTATTTGCTATCTAGCACTTGTGTGGTTGCTTATCAAACCGATGTTATTAAGCATATGTTATATAGGCCGATTTCTAGTGGTAGGCTTGGTAAATGGACTTATACATTGATTGAATATGATTTGGTTTATAAGTCGTTGAAATCCATAAAAGATCAAGTTGTTGCTAATTTCATTGTTGAACATCGGATTGATTTAGAGCATGATCTAGATGTTGTTTATGTTACTTTTATCTCATAGAAATTATATTTTGATGGATCGGTTTGTAAAGAAGGTCAAGGTGTTGGTGTGGTTTTTAATATTCTCTCATGATGCACACTGTGAATTTTTAAACCAATTAGAGTATGATTGCACCAATAACCAAACCGAATATATATGAAGCATTGTTATTCGTTGTTAGTAGTGCAACAAATTTCTATAAATTTTTAATGCTTAGATGGATCATTTAATGTCATCTTAGATAAATATCTAAAAATCATTAGAAGAATGGATAAATTCAACATACACCATGTGCCTGGGCTAGAATATAGTGAAGCCAATGAGTTGGTTCAACAAGCATCGGGTTATAATGTTAGTAAAGGTAGATTTTTAATCAATAAAAAACCGATGCTTGAGATGTTACAACGAGACTATTCGGACACTAGTACATTAAACCGTGATAGTGCCGAATCACTTGATTGGAGGTCACCCATAATTTCATACATTCGTAGTTCAACCTAAAAAGTGGATAGAAAGGTTTAACATGTAGCTTTCAAATATACTTTGATTGATGGTGATTTATACTGCCGAATGGGAGATGATTTGCTTTTCAAATGTTTGAGTGATGATGAGGCTAAAGCTATAGAGGAAGTTCATGAGGTCATTTGTGGTACGCACCAATCGGCTCTGAAAATGAAATGGTTGCTAAGGAGGACCAGATTTTATTGGCTAACCATGACTGCTGATTGCTACCGTTACTACAAAGAATGCGAAGAGTGTCAAAGATTTAAAAATATTTAATTGACACCCGCAGCCATGATGAACCCTATTATACAACCATGGCCATTTCGAGGATGAGGATTAGACTTCATAGAATAAATGCATCCTCTATCTTCGAAGGAAAATCGTTTCGTGTTGGTCGCGATGGATTTCTTCACCAAATAGACCGAGGCTATGGCTCTCAAGAACATGATGCACAAAGAGGTAATTGAGTTTCTTACCGAGCATATCATTCATAGATTCGGCATATCACAGACTTTGACTACCGACCAAGGAACTTCTTTTACGTCCGGTCATGTTAAGAAGTTTGCCGAATCTTATGGGATTAGGATTCTCAATCATCTTCATATTATGCTCAGGCCGAGTCTAGAAATAAAATATTGATTAAACTAATTAAGAAAAATATAGAGGACCATCCTAAGAGGTGACATGAAGTCTTATCAGAAGCATTGTAGGCTCATCGGATACCTAGGTATGGGGCAACTAAAGTGACACCCTATGAACTTGTATATGGATAAGAGGCTGTTTTACTCGTCGAAGTAAATCTAGAAGCTCTAAGGTTAGCCAAACAAAATGATTTACCCGCCGATGAGTATAGAACTTTAATGATAGACAATATTGATGAAGTCACTAATAAGCGTTTGAATGCTTTAAGAGAGATTAAAAAAGATAAAACGCGAGTTGCTAGAGCCTACAATAAAAAGGTGAAAGCCAAAATTTTTTAGGTGGGCGAATTGGTTTGAAAAACTATTCTGCTCGTAGGTTCAAGAAGCAACAAGTTCGAGAAATGGTCTTCTAGTTGGGAAAGGCCGTACCAAATAGTAAAAATCATCGCCGTAAACGCATACGTGTTGGAGGATGTTTGAGGGGAATCATTACCTAGAGCCCTTAACGGCCGATACTTAAAAAAGTATCATCCAAGTGTATGAAACTTTTAAATATTCAATTTCACCAATAAGATACGGAGACTTGCTTCACATTTGGAATTACACAAAAAAGATTTTTCATTGGAAAGAGGTCTACGAAGACTTTTGGGAAAACATCAACATTTGCTGGCTTATTTGGATGTGAAGAATATCGTTGTCAAAGTTGAAACAATGGCCGATGAGTGAAGAGAATCATCGCCCTTAAAGGTTTTTGGGTGCTTAAATGTTTTATGGTGTAGGAACTTCACCAAAAAACAGAGAGCATATGTTGACACCCAAAAATCATAGTGCCACCGAAGTATCCGGCACGTTACCGGAGTGTTCGGTGAGCCCTCTCGGGTTCGGGCACTTAGCCCACCGGAGCATCCGACACGTTGCCGGAGTGTCCGGTGAGTCCTCTCGGGTTCGGGCACTTGGCCCACCGGAGTATCTGACACGTTGCCGGAGGGTCCGGTGAGCCCTCTCAGGTTCTCAGAATTACGCGACGGAACATCCAGCACTTTACCAGAGACTTCGGCCACCTGAGTGTTCGGCACTTTACGGGAGACTCCGGTAATGTTGATTTAGTAAAGTTTTTAGCAGATTGATTCTAATTTCTTTTCTAACTCGTGGGATTAGTTGTCCTACGGGATAATACCATCCCACCTCTATAAAACAGAGGCCCATGACCGGTTGAGGATCATCCTAATCGAACCTATCATTTGTTTTTACATTTTGTTCTTCTCCAAACCCTAATCCCCTTACTCGACCTCTTTTGTTGTTCTTCTTTCGTTTCGACGTCGTTTGAAGACGATCCAGCTGGCCTGACCGAGCCCGGATCAACACTACGACGATCCTTCTCTAACTGGGTCCCTCCCGAGGCGGGATTGTCCAGGTGTTGCCCAAGCCGGTATGGAAGAAGTGTCGGCGTTCTCGCACACAGACGTGCGAGTGGTGCGTTGGCTCACTTTGGACTGATTCCATGTGGATTGAGTCAACAAGTGGATTGAGTGAAACCCCATGGATTCACTTGTTCTAGAACAATATTGAAACCAGCCTTGTAATGGATCCTCACCAGCCGAATGAAGCCTTAGCCGGGCAACCTTTCCCCGATCCCCACCCCACCAACGCCACCTACTATGACCAATTGTACAGATCGGTAAAGGTCTTTACCGTCGCTAAAGGGCTTTTTAGTGATTGATGATGAGTTGCTAATAGTGAACCGTGACGTAGTGAGGCATTAAGAGTTCCTGTTCCAATATGTTAATCCACCTACCCATGTTCTGCTGGCTTTCCTGTGCCCTGTTTCTTTTCATGAACAAGATATTTTCTCTGTTGTGTTCCTTTTAAGATTTTTATTTTTCAATTTAACGTATCACGCGGGGAGGATTTGCCAAATCAAATACGTCGACTAATATACCACTTGCGTCAAACTGTTATCATGACTTCTATTTCGCGCGTGGCAACTTGGAATTCATAATTCTACTACCTTTGTTCCTAAGTCGTTGTCATTGTTGACTTTTAATATCATGTTTGACATTTTGATTATTAAAAAATATAGCAAATATCATATATTTGTTATAATTTGCTTTATTTTTAAAGATATTGGAAACACAACATACTATTTTATACATTTAAACTATTTTTTAATAAGATGAATGATCAAAAATGATGGTAGAAGTCAACTGCAACAACAATTTTGGAATAGAGGAAGTACGTGCCAAAGTGGGTGATAAGATGGAGGCGCCAAAGATAAAGAGGCTCGAGAAACTCTAGCTTTTGTATTGCAATCTCGATCTTGTGCTTAAATTATCATTCGGAGCGTGATGAAGGTCCACGATCGAAGGGCTTGTTTGGTGGTGGC
The DNA here is from genome assembly GCA_001602315.1 of Zoysia pacifica. Classification (NCBI taxonomy): domain Eukaryota; kingdom Viridiplantae; phylum Streptophyta; class Magnoliopsida; order Poales; family Poaceae; genus Zoysia; species Zoysia pacifica. The sequence continues at coordinate 131,567 of BCLH01000526.1, read as the reverse complement.
ACAAGTTGGTTGGGAGGTGCGACATGGGGCAGGGGCGGATCTGGAATTTAACTTAGAGAGGTGTTAATTTTCTTGTTAAGTATCTAAATAAGCTTTTTAACACGTAATTTATTGAGCTTAATATATAAAATTAGTAGAAAATCTGAGCAAAGGGAGGTGCTGTAGCGGGGGCAGCACCCCCTGGATCCGCCCTGATGCGGGGGGATGATAATCAGAAAGGCACAAGCATTGGGAACCTTCGTGCTGATCGATGACCCGAGACTTCAACGATTGTCACGGGATGCAACGTGCAGGCCACGCTTCATCCATAGTGGAGGTGGATCAATAAATCTAAGAAGAGAAAAAAGGAATGCGCAACAGGGCATTGCTAAAAGTCTTCAGTCATAGTGGAGGTGGACAAATATTGGTGGCTGTGCACCTAATTAGCATGGGGCCCCAAACCCCTGTAATGTACAGGGAGCCACCTTCGGCTATGGTTGAGAGCAGGTATATTTCCTCATCCTCTATAAATGCTACTCTTTTTGTCCCATTTTATAAGTTCTTTTTGAGCTCGACACAAAAATTAAAAAAAGTGAAAAGGATGGAATGTGTTATAAAAACGAGGAAGAGAGATAGAGTGAGAGGAAGAGAGATAGAGTGAGGATGTATTGAAAAAAAGAAAAGGTGTTTTAAGAAGTGAAAATGATTTATAATTTAAAAAAACTTGAAAAAATTTGAAAAGTTCAAAATAATTTATAATTTAGAACAGAGGAAGTAGCAACTAGCTAATCTTATCCATCAGGTCCTAACCTGCACTTCTACTATATAGTAGATCATAGTGGCTGTACAGTGACCAGCACAGCTGGTACTTCCAACGAGGGCGCTAACGTTGGTAGCCATAGCAGCGTTGGTGATAGCGGCGGTGGCGGCATCACCACCGATAGGGCTACCAGACTGCAACACCACCTGCGGTAATGTGTCCGTGCTTTACCCCTTCGGCATCACGCCTGGGTGCTACCGGCCAGGGTTCAACCTCACCTGCGACGAGAGCCGACGCCACCGCTCCCCACGGCTGCTCCTCGGCGACGGCACGCTTCGGGCGGTCAACATCTACCCTCAGAATTCCACCGTTCGCGTTCTCCGTGACAGATCCATGGTAAAAGACACCAACCGTATCACCGGCGCCGGGCTCATCAACATCACGTTTGCCCCCATGTTCGCTGGCGGACACTACAGGATATCATATGTCTTAAACGAGCTTGTCCTCTTTGGGTGCGATGTGCTAGCGACACTGATTGCACGCAATATACAGCCGATCGGTGACGACAACACTCCCAATGTTGTTGGGTGCACCTCCTTCTGCGCTGGCGGCGAGATAGACTTTGGCATGGATCACTACTGTACTAGCGCGGGCTGCTGCCAGGCGTCCTTCTCCCTTTCAGATGCAGATGCCAACTGGGTTCCCATGCCAACGGAGTTGCATCTGAGGGCGCTTGAGAGCTGGAAGAAGGACTTCGACCATGATTCGTCGCTTGTCTCCGCATTCCTAGCGGAGCTAGCCTGGTTGGACTGGATGGACTGGACTGATATGTACCACTACGAGCTACCAGAACAAGGGCCCAAGAATAACATCCCAGTCATCCTGAGGTGGGATATATATCATGCAGGGCCTAGCGCTATCAGAAACTGATGAGAAGCGCGACCTGTACGGCCTCAAGGATTGCCCCCGCGATGTAGCCAACCTCTGCAAAAGCAATAAGAGCGAGTGCATTTGGCATATTGAAGTCTACCAGTGTCAGTGTAAACAGGGTTACGACGGCAATCCTTACGTCCACCACGGGTGCCAATTAAGGTTTGTTATATTTGTAATCTAGCTTATAGCTTGCTAGCAGTGCTTCAACTAACTAATATCTTAATGGATAACTTTATGTTCATATTTGAAAGAAAAGTACCTCTATAATTTTAGTACTGGTGTCTATCAGTATAAATTTGTGATTATCTATAATATTTATCTCTGGTGTGTGGCACCATGCCCATCTATTTTGCTTTGCCACCAGATATCGACGAGTGCAAGCACCCGAAACACGGACGGATCATTCGAGTGCCGTTGTCCGTGTGGAACCTTTGGCGATGCCACTGTCAGAGATAGCTGTGTCAAGTCTGCTGATTCCTATACAGGTCCATCTTAGCCTTCATCGTTTGCATGATGCTTCATTCAGTCGTTTAAGTAATTATTTATTGGGAGCACAAGTTACTTTATTCCGACATATGGCTACATGACTCTAGTTATGAGCTATATTAATTGCCATCCATTACACTAGTTTTTAGCACCTGTGGCACACAGATTTTAGCCTAAAAATTTTCACTTTGCGTCACTTTTTAGCATTTAACATAGTTGATCCAAATTTTGATGCATTTTTAGAACATTATGATGCATTTTTCTAATATGTGTTATAATGTGTTTTATAATCTTATCAAATTTTATGGTTAAAGATTACACTTAAATATGGAGAAAAAAAATCAAATTATAAGTAAAGGGTAAGTTGAACTAAATAGCAAAGTTGCGAGATAAACTGAAAAAATAGATTAAAAGTTTATCTGGACTTTGGTATACTTAGTAATTTAGACTTTATCCTTACTTTAATCCAGCTTATCTCTATACGATTATGTTCGTTTTAGTGTGTCTAATGGAAATGAATGTTCCTATCTGCAGCGGCAGATGCACCGCAGTTGGCCACCATGGCTCCGGTGTCAATTGGGTTGCCCGGATGTGAAACCACATGCGGTGATGTGAATGTGCCTTACCACTTCGGGTTCGGCCTCAGTCGGTGCTACTTGCCGGGGTTCGACCTTACCTGTGACAGAAGTCACAATCCCCCGCGACTGCTCCTCGGCGGTAGCAGTAGCACCCTCCAAATCATCGGTATCTTCTTGAATGACTCAACAGTGCGTGTAATTCACGCCAACAACTTTGAAATCACCACCATCACCCTCACCGACTTCAACGGAGAAGGTTACGAAATCAATCAGGTTGGTGTTCCCTTCTTGGACATCGGTGGGTCGTATATACTGTCGGCGAGGAATGAGTTCATCCTCACTGGGTGCAAGGTCGAGGCAATGTGTAACGATCTAAAAATTCAACAATTTCAAATAAAAATTTTGAAATTTAAATGCATTTCACAATTTAGATTAGAATAAAAATCTTCTTTTTCAAATAAAATGCTAGGATTGCATTTCATCTCATGCCATTGCATAGTATTTAATTACCTTGCCTTGAAATAATTAATCAAGATTAAGAATAAAAGAAAACCTCACCCTGCTAGGCCCCTTTCCTCTCCCCATTCTCCTCCCCGCCGGCCCACTCTCCACTCGAGTGGCCCAGCCAGCACAGCCGCACCCCTCTCTCTCTTATACACCGGGCCCACCTGTCGACGCCCTCCCCCACCTCTAGCCGCCGCCCCGCCGCAACGGCCACCCTTCTCCCCTATAAAGAACCCCCCTTCGGTCCTCATCTCTCACCCCGAGCCACCCCAACCCTAACCGCTCGCGCGCCGCCTCACAAGCCATCTCCGAAGCCGAGAACCCCGTGCCGGCCTTCTTCGCGCTGCGCCGCCCCCGCCCAACCATTCTCGTCGAGCGCCGCCACCCGAAGAAGCCCCGCGACGCCGCCGAAGTTCCGAGCCACCACCTCGCCGACGAGACCCACCGTGCGGCCACCCTCGACCCCATCCGACCCCACGGTGAGCTTCCCCTCCTTCTCGTTCTTTTGAGCCCGAGAACGCCGAGATCTGAGCCCCGGTAAGCCCGAGCGAGCTCACCAGAGGCCGCCGGCCATGGCGCTGGCCGCGCCGGCCAGCCGAGCCGAGCCAAGCTGAGCCGTTCGATCTGAATCGGACGGATCACCGGAGATCCACCCCCACCTTTAAAACCCAGCCACCCGATCCACATCCGAAGGCCCAGATCTAGCCACGTCACCTGAATTACCTCATCCATTGAATCCAAATCCGACGCACCCGATTAAACCACGTCATCTAAATTTTCCGATCCATTCAATTTGAAATCAAGGGCCCAGGTTAAACCATATTTTCTGAATAAAAATAAATCAAACCTTTATTGCATCAGCATTAGATCAGCATCACGTCAGTAGAGCCGAATTAATTAAATAAATTAGGGGATTAAGTTAATTAACTTTGAATTAATCTTCTGTTGATAAAATAAAATAATAAAATAACTAATAATAATATTATTAGTCTAAGAAATAAATTTAATAATTAGTTAATAATTAATTTAATATTAATAATTATCTGATAATTAATTTAATAATTATTAGTTATGACAATTTTACAGAAAAGCCCCTATACTTATTTTTAATTATAAACTAGTCCCTGCCTAATGCCAATTTTACAATTAAACCCCTGAACCTTTCTAAAATTATATTTTAGTCCTCCAATAATTTTGTAAATTACAGATAGGTCCCTCGTAATTAATTATTAATTACAGATTAGTCCCTGAACCTTAAAAATGTCATAACTTTTGATTCATAACTCTGATTTTAGCAAATAATATATCAAAACGATCATAGCAAAATAATCTATGCATTCATGACATCATCATACTGATCTCGTTCTATTTTATCTCATTTGATTGATTGTTTGTGTTCTCGTGCGATAGGCGACTTCATCCCGGAGCTGCAGTTCGTCGAAGACTTCTAACAGCAAGAGTTCGAGACCGTTGACTTTTACTCCCAAGAGCAGCAAGGCAAGTGTCTTTGACCATCTTGTACCTAATTCTAAAACATCTATCTTGTAGATTGTATGCTTGTGTCAAATTGACTGCGTATCTATTAATAGAAATTCCTAGTTTTCTATATTATGCCTTTTCGCCTTAGTTTACTTTACTGTTGGGTAGATCACATGCTTAACTTGCTACGGTCGGGTTGGGTGTATTTAAATGGATTATTTTACATACTTCACAAGGATTAATGGGAGATTAATAGCAACTTAGATAATGATGATTTGGGCGATATGGTTGGTGTAGGACTGTGTGTAGGGTTACTGATACTGTTCCTTGGTAAGTTATCTTCTCAAATCTAAGGACCGATTCGTGTAGCGACCACCCATGTGTTCTCGTACAGCCACGATGCCAAGAATGGCGTGGCCTGGCGTAGTAAGTGATGAAAACCAGTTCTGTGCGTGCCAAACGGTGGAGCGAGGAAAGCGAGTTACGTCTGAATCCACCTGGAGAGAGATGTGTGGGGAAGAGAGGGTTACTTCCGGGAACCATTTGACACAAGAGGAGGCCTCTCGGGTTTTCGGTTAGTGCCCGACGGGTGAAACCTTAGTGGGCACGTATAAGCTGGCAGAAGTCATGAAAAAGGCTTGTAGTGATCTCTTGGCCCTCACACCAAAGGAAGTGTGCAAGTGCGACGCCACAAGCATAATGGAGATTCTTTTTAGTCACCTGGCAACAGGAGATGAAATCACTACTCGTGGGAAAATTTGTACAACCTCTGCAGAGTGTAAAACTGTCATGACAGCTGTGCTCACGGTCACGAGCATTGCATGGACCCTCACATGATTAGCGAGAATTGGTATTGGTTTGGTTTGGTGAATCACAGTGAGAGACTGTGATTTGGTTCTATTACTTATACTACTGTTTGTAGGTGCGATATCTTTCATTTAGTAAATAAGTGCTTAATAGAAAATATATGTCTCTAATGTGTGTTTTTATGAAATTAAACCCTATATTACCTGTTTCCTTGATATTTGCCACATGTCATATACTTCCCACACTTGCTAAGTACATCCTATACTCAACCTTGCCTTTATAATTGCTGCTCAGTAGAGAAAGAACCTTAGGAGAACTTTGAAGACTCTGGAGCCGACGTTTAGGCGAGCTATTCGATCAACTGCCTGTGGAGCCCAAAAAGCTTTTGTTTCGTTTCCGCTGTTTGGTTTGTAATTTAATAAGACTCTTAGTCTATTTTTGTAATAGTCTAGTTATTCGAGACATTGTTCTATTTACCATTAATGAAGTCACTTTATGTGTGAAACTTGTTCCTAGGCACACATAAAAGGTCATTCGGTTTTATTCATAAAACCGAGTGTGACAGAAGTGGTATCAGAGCTATGTTGACCGTAGAACGCAAGCCTAGAGTAGAACGGACGTCTAGAATCAATTTCAAAACTAGTTACCAAAAGTATTTGCAAATATTCATTTATTTCTTACCTTAAATCCATTTATTTTCTAACCCATATGTTTCTAAAATTTTAAATGGCGAGAACCAGGTACACAGCAAGAAAGACCACAGGAACGAAAGGAAGGCCACTGGAATTGATAGCGAGGAGATTTGTAAGAAGGTCAACGCCAATTCCACCACCCGCTGAGCTAGAAGATGGACCCGGAGGAGATTTGTAAGAATGTCAACGCCAATTCCACCACCCGCTGAGCTAGAAGATGGACCCGAAGTGCAGCCAATGCGAGGGAGAGCCTTCCTCAGTGACTCCGAGAGAGAAGAACATCATGAGCCGAACGTCCACAACAAGCAAGGCACATCTCAAGCACTTCTAGTGGCACCAAAAGAGTCCGAACTAAAAGAAGAGGAACCAATGGAAGAAGAACTAGTGAAGGAAGAGCCACAAGAGGAGAAGCCGCAAGAAGAAGAACCACAGGAGCAAGAGTACATCCGATCTCCGTCCCCAAGGACGCCCGAAGAGGTGGAAGAACTGTGGCGTCGCATGTGCAGGAAATTCCACACCAATGGAGAGCTTGGAAGACAAGCCACTGAGGATCTCAAGGCAATGATGGACAAGATTGGTCTGCAGACGGTGCTATCCTTCACCCATCAAGTCATTCCCATGCCAAATTGGGATGAGTGAATGGTTGAGTTGAAGATCTATGACGGAAACCACGAATTCAGCAGTCACGTCAACCCAGTTCCAAGGATCAGCGAACAAGAAGCAGTTGCGGATGTGATATGGGCTGCCACTACTAGCATGGCTCATCGGTACCGACACAAGCTTTACCACTCGAAGTTTCGCCACTTTCCTTGCAGAACGCCGGGTTCAAGGAAGATTCTGGGATTCGTAAAGGAAGATTCGAATGCCAGCACAGCTCAACTGAAGAAGGACGAAGCGATGCTAAGGGTCTGCCGACAGTACAGTGCTGCGTTGGATGAGATCGACTATGTTCGTGCGAAGCTTGAAGAAGCACTTAGTGTGGCTGACGAACACTGGACCAACTCTTCACCACTACCAAGTCCGTCGCAGCCAATCACCACTACTAGTTTTTAGCCTTCAGTTGTGCCGCCGCCTCAGCGCTTCATCCGGGACTAAGAGTATAGAGTCTTTTGTCTTAAGATGTAATAGAAAATTCTCTTGTTAGGAGTCTTCAAGTTCAATTAGGATCGTTTAATACGTAGGAGTATGCTTTGTGTTAGTGTGCTTGTGTAGGTTTTGTTAGTGTGTGATATGAGCTATGAAATGCTTCGGCACTTGTTCATGGCCTCATATTTTTCTCGGTTGAATAAATCCTTGTTTACCGCGTCACTTTGATGCATATAGTTGGGATTCTTTATTTTTTCTTCTATCTTGATCATCAATCGCCACTCCTCTCTCCATTACACCAGATGGTTTACACCAGACGTACTGTAGCTGACCAAGGAGGTTCCTCCAACCAAAACAGCCAGAACAACCAGAACCAAAACAACTAGGTTCCTCCGAACAACCAAGGTGGCAACAACAACAACAATGATGGACTTGTTGGACCATTTGCTCAGATCCTAGCCATGCAGACTCAACTGATGCAGAATATGATGCAGACTCTCACTCAGATGCAGCAGAATCAGGGTGCAGCACCACAAGGTCAGGGCCAGTACAAGTTGGACGAGTTTCTGATGACTCGGCCACCCACTTTCTCTCAAGCCAAAGATCCCTTAGAAGCTGATGACCGGCTCAAATCAATTGAGAAGAAGCTTGACATAGTGCAGTGCAGTGACCGGGAGAAAGTTCTCTTCGCAGCACATCAGTTGAATGGAGCTGCCGCAGACTGGTGGAATGTTTATTGCGATGCTCATACTAATGCCGCAGGCATCACCTGGAATGAGTTCAAGACCAACTTTTGCTATCAGTATGTGCTAGCTGGGACCATCAGATTGAAGAAGAAGGAGTTCCAAAATCTGAAGCAAGGTGGAATGTCAGTGAGTGAGTATCTCAACAAGTTCACTCAACTGTTAAGGTATGCCCCAGAGGATGTGAACACAGATGAGAAGAAGCAGGAGCTGTTTTTTGATGGCCTGAACCATGAATCCAGTACCAGCTTATGAGTAATGATTACATGAACTTTTAGAAGATGGTTGACAAAGCCCTTGTTCTTGAGAATAAAAAGATTCATATTGATCGTGAGCGCAAGAGGAAGATGTTATTCAATAGGCAGTCTTCTAATGCCAATGTTCGCCCTCACATGATGGCACCACAGAGACCGATGTACCGTCTTCCGTATGCAGGTTTCTCACCCAATAGGGTTGACAAAAGTCAAGATCCAACCTCAAAGCTTCATCTAGTGGGGTGAAAGAGCGTCAATGATATTATTTGCCACACTCGGTTTTAAGGCTAAAACCAAGTGACCCTTTATGTATGCTCAGAAATTAAGTTTCACATATAAAGCGACTTTATTAATGGTAAACCGAACTATATCTCGAATAAACTTAATTTAACCTATTACAAGAATGACTAAGAGTCTTATAAATTATTACAAACTAAAGCAGTGAAAAACAAAATAAAGCATCTTGGGCTTCAAAGGCAGATGACTGAAGTAGCTTGCCTAGACTTTAGCTCCAGGGTTATCAATGTTCTCCCAGACTTTTCTTTCTACTGAGCAGCATTTATAAAGGCAAAGTTGAGTACGGGATGTATTAGCAAGTGTAAGAAAGTATGACATGTGGCTGTAAACAAAGAAAAGGCAGCATTGGGTTCTTTTGCGTAAAAGCACATCATAAAGACACACATCCTATTAAGCACATATTTACTAAGTGAAAAACATCGCGTCTATAGTCTAATCATGCCTACAGCTTACCTAGGGGCATTGTGCATTAACTACAGAGGAGAGAAGCGACCGACTATGAGACAAGTAGAGATGGCACTTGAAGCCCTCCAAGCACATAAGGAGATAATCCTAGAGAAAGTAGAGGGGAGTAGAGATAGATCAGAAGGGAAGAATTTAACAAACCATCTGCTGGCTAGAAGAAGAGTTCATGATGTCCGCTAGTTACCCTCGATAATTTTAGATCAGTTGCTAATGTGTTATGGTTGACAAAAAAGATACAATACACTATTGGCGAGAATATATAACATTTGCTCACTAATGTGTTGTGCATGCGGAGCCCCGGCATGCATTACTTTCTTGACTGCTGGTTCCTGACAAGTTCATTGCTCCCAGTAGGGAGGATGATGTCCAGAATACTACAGCCCCAAGAAAAGGCAATCTTCTTAATTTCTTCTGTACAGTGATTCTGTAGTGGCCTAGTTAAGTTCGAATGTTACTTTCATGTTTTTTTGCTTCACTGACTCGTTTCCTGCTACAAGACCATGAACTAAAGCTCTAATGTTGACTTATGATTTGTTGATTGGTTTATGAGGTAGTAGATTATCTGATATCTCGTTTGCACTTTTGTTACCTGGATTATGCAAGCAGTAGTTTTGTTGAGTAAAATTTCATGCAGGTTTGATCGAGAAATTTCTCTCCTTTTTTTTAAACCGTAAAATGGGTTTGTATTGATGTTGTTCCCCAAGAGCTAGCAATATAGTAGTTTCAAATTGTTCTCACTTCTGTTACCGTCCAAGATGGATCATGATTTTTCTAAGGTCTTCGTCTGGTTCGAAGCCCCTTAAACCCAATTAAAAATTAGTTTGATGCATCATACAATGGACATCAGCATCTTGTGTCCTTCCTTGAGTCTTGACCATGCTTTAATACTTCAGCGTTTTTGTTTTGAAGAAAAAATACTCTGAAAATATCATTCGAACTATAGGTTTCTTTCAGGCAGCTGAAAGAAAAAAAGAATATATCCTTTGGGCAGTCACGATATTCTCTAATGAGAAGATTCAGCTGATCCATCTAATTAAGGTCATTCAAGATTCAAGGATATTACCATGTGAAAAAATGTGGGTACGAGTGTACGTAACAGGTAATTAAGCTGTATTAATTCTTGTTTTTAGTCCATTCAGACAGCTAGTACTGTTGCTCATAGTTGTCAAGTGGCCTGTCACGCATTTTCCGTTGGAGAGTGGATGCAATTTGTGCCAATCTTATTGCTTACTACTTACTTAATGCATGCTTTATCCGAAAGCGATATGAAAATGATCAAGACAAGAAAATTATTGATTATACACAATTGTAAGTGTATAGATACGAGAAAAATTATTGATCAAGGCACTAGAAAAGTTAGGTACTCCGTACCACAAAATATGAAAGCAGTTAAGTTTCTAGATGTAAGAAATGACCTTTACCGTGGTGGTAAAGTGCCTCAGTAATAGCCCAAAGGTCTTGATTTCGATCCCAGGGGATGAATTTTTAGGCCGAGTCCCACTCGTTGTGTTATAGGATAGGCCTAAAGTATAAGTTAATGCCTGACCATCAGAGGCGGCTCAAGATCAGGGTTTGTGGATTTTTTCGACTGTTTCTGATTGAGTTTTTTCTTAACGAAAAACCGTGAGGACGGTCTTAACCCCACCGGTCGAATTTTTTTTTTAATGTAAGAAATGACGCAGGCTCCACAAGAGGCTCACTTTTTCTTACTGAAAATTAACTAGTCTATCCAAATAGTGCGAGCTAAAGTGGACCACTATTTTAACCTCGCACCAACTCTATTATTTCTTCTCACGTGATCAAAAGAGACATTTTATTGTATTTGACTGACTATTACTCCCTCCGTTTCCAAAATTGTGGTTGATGTTAACTTTTAATATCAACTTTTACTGTTTATTTTTAAAAAAATAAAACTACCAGCAGTACGTACCTTGCAAGCAGTAAGAGTTCCTGTTCCAAGATGTTATTCCTCCAGGCCAGATCTGATGGAGAGCTCAATCCGATATTATTGTTCTTCTCGATTTCCCGTGGTGTACGCGTTTCTCTAAGAAGAGAGATTTTTCTCCAATCTGTACTTTTTTCTCTGACGTAACATTAATAGAAGCATCTTTCATACTTGAATGCATCGAGTGGCGCCATTTCCAGTCGCCGTCGAAACTTCGGTGGGGGTGGGGAGGCAGTTTCACGCATCGATCGCGCTGCTTGGACTTGCCAAATACGTCAACTAATATATCTCTCGCGTCAAACTATTGTCTTGTCTCATACGGCGGCTTGGCAACATGGAAACTTCAGTCCAGCTCAGAAGGTAGGTTCGGTTTCTCTCACACTCAGCAGTCAGCACGTAACGTACAGTCGGGTCTAAACCGCGGCGCAGACCGCAGCAGCAAGGAAGGTAACTATGCCTGCGCCTGGCCTCGACCTCGACCTCGACCTCGGTCGAAATGTATGCAAGCCTTGGGAGGTACTCGCACACTCCGTTCTCAAATTGATATTGTCGTTAACTACACACATCAATTTTGATTATTTGTTTAATTTAAAAAATATAATAAATTTCAAATATTTTATTATAATTTGTTTTATCATTAAAGTTGTTTAGATTACAATTTATAAATTTTTAGATTTAAATTAATTTTTTAAATAAAACGAAAGATCAAAATTAATGTTTGTAGTCAACGACGATGGATGTGCGAAATGTATTCAAGCATTGGGGACTTTTATGCTGATTACCGGAGGGGATAATACTCAATTTAGTCCTTAAACTATGCTCAATTTTATCTTTCAATTTTCAAAAGGTCTAATTTAGTCTCTGAACTTTTGGTTAATGCCTTACTTTCATCCCTGATGTGATGTGACAACACACGTGGCACACCACATCAGCAGATGACATGCCATATCAGCTTCAATTTTAGATTTTGAATTTCAAATCAATTTTTCTCTCAAACCATAATTCTAGTTTGGAGTTGTTTTAAACCATTATGCTTATTAGAATTAATACATGGAAAAAATCATGTATAGATATATTTTTTTATTTATATTTTTTAAATTCAATAATTTTAACATATTTTATATTTTTGATGTCTTTTTAAATTGCTTCATATTTTAACAAAACTGAATCTTAAAGCAATCCAAATGTAGGAAACACCATTTTGTTAATGCAAAGGAAATTTGGATGTTTCAATTTCTTTGAGGTCTTTAAATTTTAAAAATACCAAAATATTTCTTGGGATAAATGAAATTTCTATGTATAATTCTTAACACAAACGGTTTAAAATTAAAGTTGACGTGGCATATTACATGCTGACGTGGTGTGACGTCATGTCATGGATGAAAGTGAAGCTTTAACCAAAGTCAGAGACTAAAATGAACTTTTTAAAAGTTGAAGGATAAAATTGAGCTTTTGAATATAGTTTAACGACCAAATTACCGGAGACATAGATGAGGTCATCGTCATGGGTGCGGTGGGTAAGCTTTCCATGTAGTACATGAATCGATCTAAGAAAAACCACTTGGGGGCCAAGTCTTCGTCAATGGCCGGTGCCGTAAGTAGCGGGGAAGCAGCCGCAATGCTTCCGGCTTAGCCGCGTAGCCCCCACTCCACAACTCCATGGATCTTCGGCACTCTCGTACTATGTATCTGCATCCTTTATACAAGCTCGCTAATCGCATCCATGGGGTCCGGAGTCTCCGGACCTGCGCTGCTACTACATATTAGTACATCACAGTGGCTGTGCTAATTAGCAATGGCACTCTTGACGATGGCGCTAACGTATGCAGCCGTAGCAGCGTTGGTGGTTTCGACAGCGGCGGCATCACCGCCGATGGGGCTACCGGGCTGCAACACCAACTGTGGTAACGTGAGCGTGCCGTACCCCTTCGGAATCCAGCCCGGGTGCTACCGGCCGGGGTTTAACCTTACCTGCGACACAAGCCGCCATGGCTCCCCGCGGCTGCTCCTCGGCGATGGCACGCTTCAAGTCGTCGACATCTTCCTTGAGAATTCCACCGTTCGCGTACTCCGTGACGGTTCCATGGTAAACGGTGCCAACCGCGTCACCGGCACCGGTGGGCTCATCAACGTCACGTTTGCCCCAATTTTCGCTGGTGGACACTATAGGATGTCATACGGCTCCAACGAGCTTGTCCTCTTTGGGTGCAATCTGGTAGCAACACTGGTTGCGCGCAAGATCCGGCCGGTCGCTGACGGGGGAGATCCCTATGTTATCCGTTGCGCTTCCTTCTGCTCTGGTGGCAGCAGATCCTTTCTTGAGAGTGATCACTACTGTTCCAGTGCAGGCTGTTGTCAGGCGTCCTTCCGTGGAATGGATTGGGCTCACATGCCCACAGAACTGCATCTGAGGCCAACTGAATGCCGGAATAACTCGGATGAGGAGCCTTCACTTGTGTCCGTGTTCCTGGCAGAGGAGGGCTGGTTGGACAAGAGGGACTGGATCAAGGAGCTCAACTTCCAGCAGCAAGTAGACGGGCCAAAGAATAACATCCCGGTCATCTTGAGGTGGGATATCATGCAGGGTCTAGCGCTATCAGAAGCTGATGAGAAGAGTGACCCATACTTGAACGGCTGCCCACATGACGTTGCCAGACTCTGCAAAAGCAACAAGAGCGAGTGCAATTATGACATCGAAGTCTATCAGTGTCAGTGCAAACAAGGTTACAATGGCAATCCTTACATCGATGGCGGGTGCCAAGGTTAGTTTTATTAGTACTCTAGCTTATGGCTATCTAGCAGTACTTCAATTATCTAATGTTTTTAGTGGATGCCTTATTGCTCAATTTTGAAAAAAGGAGCACCTTTTTGTTTTTATTGCTGACGTCTCTATTAGTATAAATTTGAGACTATCTATAATATTATATATCTACCGCGCCACCGGGATGTGTTTTGCTTACCTCCAGATATCGATGAGTGCAAGCACCCGCAAGACAACGGTTGCTTTGGCGATTGTACCAACACGGAGGGATCATTCGAGTGCCGGTGCCCCAGTGGAACCTTTGGAGATGCTACCGTCAGAGATAGCTGTATCAGGACTGCTGATTCCTCTACAGGTGGATCTTAGCTTTTGTCGTTTGCATGCTGCTTCATTTGGTCCTTTAAGTAAAATATATAGCGGGAATATAATTCATTTTAGTGGGGCTAATAAAATTTGATACTCATGTCTGCAGTGGCAGATGTGCAGGTGGGCGGTATGGCTCCGGCACCAATTGGGCTGCCCGGATGTGACACCACCTGCGGCCATATGAGTGTGCCGTACCCCTTCGGCTTCGGCCCCAGCCGGTGCTGCTTCCCGGGGTTCGAACTCACCTGCGACAAAGGCCACAATCCCCCGCGGCTGCTCCTCGGCGGCAGCAACAGCACCCTCCAGGTAGAGTGTTAGAAGGGCTCGGTCCGTAGATATTTTTATAAATTATTTTGATTTTTAATAAATTTTAATAAATAAACAAATAAAATTTCGATCTAATTTTAATTCGCTCTGCCCTCGGCTCCTTTTTCACCTCTACCTCTCCAGGTCGTTGGTATCTTCTTGAAAAACTCCACGGTACGCGTCATTGACGCTGCCACCTTCGATGTAACCACCTGTACCAATAAGCAAGTATCTGATTCCCGCGTCGAGCAATATCAAGACGACAAAAAGCAGCTTGCTGTACGCTTCCCGGATGTATGTGTAGGTGGTGAAGATGACAAGCAGATTGGTGTTCGCTTCCCAGACATCATTGAGCCATATATGGTGTCGGTGAGGAATGAGTTCATCCTCAGCGGGTGCAGCGTTGAGGCGACGCTGATTACGGGCAGCGGCGACAGTATTGTCAGCTGCGTCTCCAACTGCACCGACGGTGTCATCGGAGCTTCCACGCACACCGGCAACGAGTACTGCTCCGGCAGAGATGGCTGCTGCCACGTTCGCATTCCCGCTGGCAGTCATCCCAAGAAAGTCATGTTCAAACCGCTACTGAACCTAAACAACAGCCAATATACTCCTACTATGTCCGGACTCGCGTTCGTCGCTGAGGAGGGGCAGATTGATCAGTGGTACATGATTTTAAACAGGTCTATTGCATATTCTTATATTAGAAATGAAAGTTGGGCACAAAAGCAGTCAGTACTCCGTCAGTACACGGCATCTCAGGTGCCACTTGTTCTACGATGGGTGATGAAGCAAAATACCTCCACAATCTCTCAAAGCGACTGCTGGCAAGAGAATGGAGGCTACACTTGTCAGTGTAGAAAGGGCTATTACGGCAACCCTTACATAATTGATGGATGCCAAGGTTGGTAGTATTGATACTCCTGGGGTACTGCGATCATGCAGTCACTGCATTGTCTGGCTGATAAAACTAATGGATACATTGCACACATTCTTATTAATGGTTTATTGCTTCAACTCTAATATGCTTTATTGCATTTCAATGGGTGGTCGGTAACAGATATTGATGAGTGCAAGGACCCGAAGATACGCAATGCATGCTTTGGCGACTGCAAAAATTTGCCCGGATACCATGAGTGTCGGTGCCCACGAGGAACCCACGGTGACCCCACCCAGCTTGGTGGGTGCATCAAGTCCATCACAGGTGAAACCGGTAGTGACATAGGCACATCCATTGGCATTATATATGTTTACTAATGCACAATAATTTGCAGGTTTAACCATTGGTTTGTTAGTCGCCAGTGGCCCAGCACTATTGCTACTGGTTTTTGGTATAACCTTAGCACTTTATAAGGTTAAACAACATAAGAGGAAGTTACTCAAACAAAAATATTTCAAGCAAAATCGTGGACAGCTGTTGCAACAGTTGGTGTCCCAAAGGGCAGATATTGCAGAAAGGATGATCATCCCATTAGAGGAGCTTGAGAAGGCCACAAACAATTTTGACCAAGGGCGTAAGCTTGGTGGTGGAGGCCATGGCACCGTCTACAAAGGTATCTTATCAGACTTAAATGTTGTAGCCATAAAAAAGTCGAAGGTCACTATCCAGAGAGAAATTAAGGAATTCATAAATGAGGTTGCCATCCTCTCACAGATCAATCATAGGAACGTTGTAAAGCTTCTTGGGTGTTGCCTGGAAACACAAGTACCTTTGTTGGTCTATGAGTTCATTTCCAATGGAACTCTTCATTCTCATCTTCATAATGAAGGTACAACGAGATCGCTACCATGGAGAGAGAGGTTGAGGATAGCATGTGAAACGGCCAAAGCTATTGCTTATCTTCACTCTTCTGTTTCAATTCCTATAATCCATAGGGATATCAAGTCTGCCAACATACTTCTAGATGATGCCTTGACGGCAAAGGTTTCAGATTTTGGTGCTTCAAGATACATCATTCCTGCAGATCCAAATGAGGCCCCAACGACAGCAGTTCAAGGGACATT
Source organism: Zoysia pacifica (assembly GCA_001602315.1). Lineage (NCBI taxonomy): Eukaryota > Viridiplantae > Streptophyta > Magnoliopsida > Poales > Poaceae > Zoysia > Zoysia pacifica. Next base: position 115,122 of record BCLH01000526.1, on the reverse strand, counting down.
AGGATACATGGATCCTATGTACTATTACACAAGGCGAATGACAGAAATGAGTGACGTTTACAGCTTTGGAGTTTTGCTGGTTGAATTGCTTACTAGAAAAATTCCAACCTCTTATAGGTCCCAAGAAGGTGATGGTCTTGTTGCTCAATTCAATGCTCTGCTCTCTGAAGGAAACTTAGCCCAAATATTAGATCCACATGTTGTAGCTGATGGAGGTCCAGAAGTTGAAAAGGTTGCTGCTTTAGGAGCATCGTGTGTAAACTATAGAGGAGAAGAGCGACCAACTATGAGACAAGTAGAGATAGCACTTGAGGCCCTCCAAGTGGCAGATAGATCCGAAGGGAACAATTTAACAAACCATCTGCAGACTAGAAGAACAAACGAGGATCAAGTGTCTAGGCAATATAGTGTAGAAGAAGAGTTTTTGATGTCTGCTAGCTACCCTCGATAGTTCTGTTTGGATCAGTTGCGATAGGTTTTTTGTGATTTTGATTATTAAATTTACTAGATTTAACAATATTACGTGGAGATTATAAATATTTTATATTCTCATGAGATTACTCGTAGTTAGTTAATTTTTTTAATGGCAGTCTTTTATTTGTTAGAGTCATATGTATATTACTTAAAAATTAATTAATTATCTCGATCCGTTTTACTGTATATATGGTTTGAGATAAAGAATGGATCTATCATGGACGTACAAAGACATGACAAAGAAAGAGTTTAATGCAATCAAGAAAGAAATGACTCGTAACAGAATGTTAGAAGTGGCTGCTTATATAGGAAGAGCGATTTATAACTTTATCAATGATGGCAAAACCGACATATTGGCCCCTTATAATTTTATAAGTTTCATTAATACTCTCATCTTATTTTGTTAAGTTAATTAAATCTAACATTTTTGTTTGTGAGTACAGTGACCACTATATTTATTTTTTATACAACCGAGAAAAGCCAAGGGAGTGGTAATTGACTCACTCGATTACCCAAGCGCCGGCTACAAAGATTTCATCAAAATTTTAAATAAGTATGTGCATTTCATATGTATTATCTATGTGATACTCATTACATTGCATTGATTATAATTTTGAAATGCTTGTTTCATATATATAGTGCTTATTTGTTCTATATTAAACTCAGCGGGATCTATCCTAATGGTAAGAAAAAACTAACTCTACGAACCAACTATCCGATAATACAAATAGAAAAATACAAATTTTAGACTAATCTAGTTTATTTTTTTAGTATCATAAGCAACCTCCTAGCTTCATACTTTGTGAATATTATGTATGCGAGTATCTTAGGATCACATACCACTGTAAAGTGAATCGTGAAGATGTAAATTTTTTTTTTATTTGTTAACCGCATGTACTTAATTTCTTTTATGTCAATATTATGTGCTTATTATATGTTCATTTGTGGTGTCGTATTGTGGGTTATGAGTGGCTTTGGGGGAAGAGACATGAAGCGTAATAGTGTTGAAAAGTCCAAAGTGATATGTGTTACTTTATTCAGCGTGAGATTTGCCATCAGAGTGGTGAATTTTATGAAAATAAAAATAACGAGTTGTCGAACTATCCACGCTATTCTAGATTATTAGACGATGTTTCATTATGGGTTGGATCACTCTTATTATATTTTGTAATATACATTTTTTGTTGGAAGTTTGATTTGTCATGTGAATATTTTGTCTGAGTTATTTGTTAAATATGTGAGTGCAATTTGTAATCTGACCTGTATAATAATTATTATTATTTTGTTTTAAATTAATATTAAAATACTAATGCAGATGGCTGTTAAAAAGAATCGCCTAGGACTATTTGTGTTAATCCAGGCGGCTCATGTAACAGACCACTTGTACTACTTCCCACAATGCAGGCAGCCTGCAGAATCAGCCGCCGGCATTACAACTGGTAATGCAGGCGGTTGTCATTACCAACCGCCTGCACTATGATTACCAAATGCAGACGGTTTTCATTACTATTCGTCTGCATTATTTTTGCAAGTTATTGAATGGCGGCGGTTTAGAATTCTGCCGGCACAGATACATTTAGAACCCCCTATAAAAACCGTTTTTTAAGTAGTGTGTACGTTGTAATTTAACATCCAAAATGCTGGAAGCAGCAATGTTTCCTGAACTCAAGTTGCTGGGAAGAAACAAATTGTGTAATGCACAGGTCAATGCACATAAAAATTTACAATTTGGAGAGTAGGAAAAGCCAGTACGAGGCCGAAAAGAAGCATTGAGTTGCCCCCCTTAGAAGGCCCATCCGATATCAGTCTTCTGGGCCAAACACTTATGCCCAGAAATGGAAGTTGTCAGTCTATTATCATACCGACCAACTTTTAGAACCTGTTTGGAACATCTGAAATTTTTCTATTGCACATTTTTCTTAGTTGATTCATGTGAAATGTTTATGTTATTTTTGTGAAATTCATACGTTTCAAACGGAGTCTTGCCTATCATGAGAAGGGATGGTAAAAGAGTCTTTATCCTTATTATATATATTTGATTTAAAAGATTAGAAATTTGACTTGATCCTAATTCGATTCGGTTATCTCTTCATGTTAGTTTATATTCCTTCCGTCCCAGTAAAAATACCCATTTTAGTCAAATATGAAGTATTTGGCTAATGAATTATATAAATATAATTAATTTTAATACATACAAAATATATACTATAAAAGTATTGCTAATAACGAATATATGGAGGTAGTACTTTTTCAACCCGTTGCCTACAACCGGTTACCATGCCTATGCCATATGGGGTTTTAGAAACCGGTGAAAACCGATTGGTTTTTGATCAAACCGATCTAGTCTGGTATAAAGTTGGGTCCAGTTTTCAATCGAAAACCGACTCTAGCACTATAGCAAATTCGGGCTAGCTGATCGGTTTTTTGCCAAACTGAAAACTGGTCCCAACCCTGATGTGGAGTCACGAGATCTTCAGTCCTTTTCCCAGAAACAAGGACGATGACTCCACTCATCTCACTAGCGTAGTCTTCTGCCCTTTGCAAGAACAACAATGGCACGGGGCATTCAAAAGACTCAGTAAAGCTCTGGTCGGTCTGCCTGTCATGCCAATATTGATAGCTCCTTCGGCAAACCAACGAATGACATTTACATTCTTGCGAAAATAAACCGTCTCAAGTTTGGAGAAATATTTTTATCTTTTTCATTTTTTTGGCGCGAACTAGGGTCTTCGTCACTGATTGGTGGGGTCCAGTGTGGGCCCAAAGGCGTGTGACCTTTTCTACCACGGAGTTTACCACCACCCCAGTGCGAGGAGTAAGAAAGCGGCGTCAAAGCTGAAAAGCTGAGCGGCCGTTAGTAGTCACGCGCGTAGGAGCGTGGGGAGCAGTTACAGGCGCAACGGTCAATTTGCTGGCACGGCATGTGCCGCTCGCTTCCACTCCATCCCACCCGCTCATCAGTCACGCTCCGCCTGCTGCTCGCCTTTCGAGTTTCGAGCCTGCCAGGTCCGGCTTCCCAAACGTCCGTGGATTTAGAAAAAAAAACTTTCGTGTTCAGTTCAGTTCCGTTCGCCGGAGAAACATCGCCCAAAATCGCAGCTTCTTATTCTTGTGTCCGCATCCCAACCCAAAACAGAGCCCGTGCGGTTCCTTTTTTGCTCCGCGATGCAACAAATTCCTTTCCATTCCCCTTCAACAACTCACTGAGGGCGCTGCTGTGAGTGTCGGCGTCGCGATGGGGAAGAAGAGATCAGCGGCCATGGCCGCGCCCGTGTTCTTGTTCCGCGCGGCCGACGCTGGCACCGACCACTTCAGCGACTACGGCCTTGACCCCTACTTCTCCCAGGTTGGTTATTCCGCATTACTCCCTTGCTCAATTATCCAAGTATCGCAACGTCCTAGCTTGCTGATTTAATTTCTGTGTCTTAATTATTGTCAGCCTGAGCCGACGCAGCGGCCGTCGTCGCTGGAGTTCACGCGGTACAAACTCCAGAAGCACATCTCCAAGAAACACCACCACAACAAGCAGCAGCAGCGACGCCGGTGGTGGGGCTCCACCGCCTCCTATGTGTTCCTCCTCTTCAAGCGCCTGTCGTCGTCCTCCAACCCCAACCTGACCCCCGGCACCGCCAGCCGGGCATCCCCCTACGGTGGCTCTTCTCCCGTCCTATTGTACCTGACCGACGACGATGATGACTGCGGGAACGGCGCCACGGCGGCGTGTGCATGCTGGGCGCCGACTATGTGGTCTGGCCACCTGGCCACCGCTGAGCTCGGCGCCACGCCGGCGTATGCGCCTTACGTCAGTCTTAGGAACGCCAACCTTATTAGACGTCGTGTCGCCGGGGGAGGAACTGTGCCGGCTATGCCCATATACCTTGTGACATGACGTGAAGCCGTGCGCTTTCTGTTCTTCTGTCGGTTGTTTTTTTTTAAGGAAACAGGTTCTCAACGTATTTTAACGTGTGTCAATGACTGATTATAGTTCTATAACTTTCGTTGGTTTCTTGACGAGTGTAGTTGGATGCGTTTCCAAGTTCCAGAGTTTTTGTTTTCTAAAAAGTCTAAACTATTTTCAATTTTTTTTTCGGTTGTGAAGTGGCTTGTTTCTTACAATCGCTTTTTAGTATATTTAAACTCAATTTTTGGATTGATTCCTCCAGCCGAAAAGGGGTCTAATGGAATACTCCTATAAAGATATCATGGTGACTCCGACACGTTCAAGCCAAAGACTTGCTGCATCAGTTAATGAACATGTCATGTCTAAAGTGGAGCGGAGGGCAGCGTGGAAGAATCTTGAACTTCATGAAGGTAGCACTAGCAACTCTTTCCTCTCTTTCCAAATTATATAGTTGCTTCTAAACTTCAAAACTTAGGAGTTCAGTTGGGGCACAATCCACAGCAATGCAATGATTCAGTAGCGCTCATTAATCGCATAGAATCAAGTAGATTCTCTGATTTACCTTGTAATAAGGAGTTAGAGGATGATTGTGAACATATTTTGTTAGATAAAGAGGAAGACATTCTTACGGAAAACCTCACTCTTGATCACTTTGTGGTGATCTAATGGAGGAGGTTATGGATGACAACAGTGATCGCGTAAGTTGCGATTTTGAGACTGCCTTCAAAAAGAATAAATCTATGTCTTCTTTTAAGAATAAGAATAAAAAAGCTCAAAAATTAGAGTAGTTAAGAATAATAAAAATAATATTAATTGAACTAGAGAGGGGTTTTTTGGAATAGTAGAGGTCTCAGTGAATTGGCTAAATTTAGCTACCTCTCTGATTTGTCAAGGGAGCAAAAGCTAGAATTTATTGCACTCTTGGAAACAGGAAAGAATTGCGGGGGACAAAATTTTCCTTTGCACTGGATTGAACCTCATGGTAGGTCGGGTGGCATTCTTCTAGAAATTGACTTAGAGGTGTCTGATATTGGTAGTATTAATGAGGGAGATTATTATGTCAAATTTCATCTTAGAAACAAGTTGGACGGTTTCAAATGGATGCTATAGTAGTCTATGGTGCCGCCCAACCAGAGCACAAGGAGTTGTTCCTAGCTGAACTTGTTCAAACTTGTGCGAAAAATCTCTACCAATTCTTGTGGGTGGCGATTTCAACATTATTAATAATCCATAGGAGAAACATAATGATAGATATGATGATAGATAGTCCTTCCTTTTTAATACTGTCATAGACAGTTTAGATTTGAGGGAGCTTGAACTATCAAATAGAAAGTTTACTTAGGCAAACTCTAGAGTAGTGCCAACATTCGAGAAACCTGACCGGATTCTACTAAGTATGGAGTGGGAGTCAAAATTCCCTTTTTCAAATGTTCAGGCATTGAGTAGGGAAATATCCGACCATACACCACTACTACTTAGCTTAGGAACCGGCACCCATAACAACAAGCTACCACTTTTTAAGTTTGAATTGGGGTGCTGCTGCGTGAGGATTTCTCGAAGCTAGTGACACAAGTTTGGAAAAATGAAAGGTGTGGAAGCACAACCCTGCAAAAAATAGCAATTTAAAATCAGAACTTACCGAGGGGTCGAGCGGGGTCGGTGATGGCCGGAGGTGGGGCTCGACGGCGAGGTAGCCTTTGGCGGCAGCGCAGGTGTGGCTCCGAGGGCGGGCGACGCCGAGATCTACTTGGACGTGGGCGGTGCAGCAAGGAGAGGCTTTGCACGTTGCTGGAGGTGGCTAGGGTGGCTTGCTGTGGCGACAAAGGGGCAAGAGGGCGGCTAACAAGGAGGACGTTGGGGGAAGGAGATAGGGCCGGCTCTGGACGTTGAGGGGGCTAGGGCGGCTTGCTGTCACATGTTGAACGTGCAATTTCTCTTAATTCACATATTCAACATGTGACTTACCTCATTTTGTTGAAGCCGCATTTTGGTTGTTCGATTTCTCCAAATTCGCATGTTGATTATCTGACATGGTATTATTTCTATAATTTCTCCAATTCGACTATTATTTTTGTAATTTTTGAGAAAAAAGATAATATTTTTTTAAAAAAAAAACTCCTAAACAACATGCTGGCCAAAAAAAAGAGCCAACTCGCTAGTCCATTTTGTCCGTCCTATCGTTGCAGCCCCCCAGGCTTTTATTTTCTTTTTTTTCTTTTAATTTATTATACATCTGTCTATGTTTTTTCTTTTTTTATTTTCCTTTTGATTTTCATTTATTTGTTATTTTCCTTTTTTTCTATTTCCTTGTTATTTTTCCTTTTCTTTGTCTCTATCTCTATTCTTAAAAAGAAAGATTTTAAAGTAAACCCAAACAAACGTGAACTACACAGATCTCGAGGTATAGTGTTTTTTACCTCTTATGAGGTAAAAGCTTTTTAATAATTTTTAATTAATATAATATCCATTTTAGAAAGTAATAGTATTATATTTTTAGAAACTTATGCATGGGTAATTTTAACTCTTTACAAAAATAAACGTCTCTGAGCTATATTTTTTGAAATTTTGCATGCATCAATTTTGGAAAGTAACATAATTTTAGATTTTACAAAAATGGACAGCTCATATCTATTTCGTGTGTTACCTCCCTTATGCGTCAAATGCTTCGGTCTGGATGCATCATCATCTTTCGTCAACACTTTACGTCTTTGCATGGTGGCAGAATATGTCATTCACTATATTAAAAAACTAGATGATTTTCCGGTGCGTTGCTCCAGATACTTATGGATGATTACATATAAAAACAGATGGCAATGACATAAAAAATAGTACTTAACTTTAAAATGAGCCTTAGTATATAGTATTTAAAAAGCAAATAGAATACACAATGTTCCTTGATCTATATGGCAAGTTGTTGTGCAATGTCTGGTAAAGATGTTAACAATAATGTCAACACAAGTGGATAATGCAGAATCCATCTATTCAGTGATGGCAAGAGGCAAGGCGAGCTGGCAGTGAAACCTGTGATTCGCCCTCCGAGAGATGGGCACATTGCTAGATCATAGGAGACACCTCTAGGGCTCGCCCAGGAATCAGGGGACAATGAACTTATTTATCGGAAGATTCCAACTGGGAACAATCATTGAGCCAAGATCGACCGAACGTGAGTCGGCCATTGGCTGATCTTCCAAGAGTGGATGACTCTTCATCAACGCAATCTCTACTTACAGAAATACCATTCTCCAAGCATTCTAAAAGAACTAATTAGGTTTATGCATGTTCTATTGTATAGTTTGATCAACAAATCATAAAAAGTAGAGAGTAAATACCTAATGATTTGACCCAGGTGGAAACACTCACAAAGCTTGAGGTGCTAAGCATCTGTTGAAGCCATTTATTTATAGCTCCTTAGAAAATTGCAAGGCACTGCATAGAAATCAGATAAAGTTTTCATTCGATGGGAAATTGCAAAGCTTGATCCTTTCATTATATACATCAAGCACTCATAACAAAGTTTTGCCTTGCACCTTTTAAACAGAAAAATATTTAAGAATCACATTTCAGATGATATTAAAGATGTATTCGAAAGGAAACATATTCTCAAAATTAGAGCAAGAAGCATAAGCATAATCATTAAAAGGGGATGACAGAAACAGCATTAATGCATCAAAAAAATGATATACCTTGCAGAGGCATTAAAACATGCCAAACCTTGTGTCACCAGCTACTTGTTGTGAATTTCATACCGAACCAAGCAGAGAAAAGTGCATAGACTGAATATGTACTTTGAAAAAAAAAGAGAGATAGTTTCAGTCAGGAA